>UELX01000665.1:1682-43402 GCA_900480035.1 Eupelmus urozonus | reverse complement strand
CAAGCAAAAAACTCGAATACAACCAAACCCCAAAACTCAAAAACGCCAACCACAACACAAAAACCTCCACTCCAGCAAAAAACCCACCAACCTCCCCCTTCAGAAAAACCATTAAAAATGGTGGATTTCCCAACTAGGATGCTGCGCGGATACACACACCGGCGCTTTCCGCGGTGGGGGATCGATCCAAGCGCTCTTTACGCAGCTCTCTCTCTCTCTCTTCCTCGCCATGACTGGGCGGCATCTGTCCTCGCCGCGCGGATTGGCGCGCCAGGACACGCGGCTGGGCCAACGAGCGCTCGCGCGCTCCTATATACGATTGTATTATGTGTACCTATATACTCCCTGTCCTTTTCATCTTGCCTTCTCTATCTCTGTTCTCCCTGTACCCCTTCCTTTCTGACAGACGCCCACGCGCTCGTCTTTGGTGTCTGTTCTCTTTTGCTGGAGTGAATTGAGTATAGCTGCGTATAGGGATTTAGGTATATGTTTTTTTTTTGTTTAAGGCTGAGGAGGTGTTGAGTTGATTTGGTTGATCGGGACTAACTGGATCTATGGGTGATCATTTTTTTTGTACTTAGTAGTGGAAAAAAGGATTTTAATATTGTTTTTTTTTCATCAATTTAATATACCTGAATACTGAATTGAAATGCAATTAAAAATGATAAGTTTTTATAATAAGTAAAAAATATATTTTAACTTCCTATTGTTACAATTAATCTTGTTAAGTTCTTGAAAAATATTATGAAAATCTCTTCGTCACAACTAAGATCTTTAATCTTTTTTACGTAATATACCAAAAAACGAAAAAAAGAAAGGATTTAGAGTAATGACTTTGAGTATCTTTACAAAACTCCGTCTTGCTTACAAGCCCAGCAATTGTTGAAAAAAGTCGGAAAAAAGTTTTGTCTCTCGCTCCGATACGAGCATCGGTGTTTAACAACTGCCGGGGAGATAATACGCCTAAACTCAGAATGTTAAAAAAGTAATGCCGGCAAGCTTCAAATGCTAATCGTAATATTTTTAAAAAACCCGCAAAATATTGTGTCGGCAACCCCGCGACTACAGGCGAAGCTAAATATTTTAGGAGAGATAATTGAAAAATTTACAAATAAACGCCGAGAGTGAGCTAAAAATAATTAGCATTGCGCCGCAATATTTGCTTATTTTCTATATACAAGCCTACCCCTCACTCAAACAAACAGCCGTCATAACAATAATATTGGTAACAATAAAATACTTAATTAAACTGTAATATTTTGGCCACAATAAACATTATGAATCAATAAATCGTTTAGTTTTATAAAAATGTACACAATCAATACTTAAAAACAATAATAGCATATCAAAAATAATTTATCAATGAAAACCTATCAAAAAAACTTTTTACTTCTTTCAAATACAAACGTTCTAAACACAGACCACGCACGTGCAAATCAGATCGCAAAAGAGCCCCAGTTCCTACAAGTCCCGATAAAGCTCCCACAGCCTCCACTCAATAAAAAAAAAAAAAAAATCATTCTCAGAATTAATCGCCGTTAACCGACTTAGCGAAATTTCCACGAGCTACGGTCCCCTATATACCCTACTTCTTCATATACGCATTCATCTTATCGCTATATACATACGCGCGCATTATCGCCTCGCCGAGTATATAGGTGCGCGTAATCGCAGGGCGATCGGGTTGGTTTAGTGTTTTATTTTTTTCGGCCTGTGTTTGTGCAAATGACGCAACGAGCCCGATTCTCGAATTACTCCGGTGACCGTGAAGTCTCCGATTTGAATGTGCCGCGCGTACGCTAGGGTTCGGGTATGTATATGTGGGTATTAGGTGACGTGGGGGTTTTCGAAGGACCGCCGAAATATTGTTTATGGAGAGATAAGGAGGCGGCTTTGTGTGTGAGTGGTGTTGCGTTTACTAGGTATGCAGATTCGGTTGGGTTTGAATATTATTTAAGTGTGTAGTGGGTGCGTTTATTTGTTGAGGAAGATGTTTATAATGTAGGTTAGCGATGATTAAAGGGTTTTGATTTTAATTTTTTTCGACTGAGCTTTTATTTTAACCAATATTTCAAAGCGTCTGAGAACTGCATTTAATCTAGATTTTTAAATTTTCTTATTAAATTTAAAATTTTGAAATTGTTTAAAAAATGTTACTCAAGTGCCATTTCATGGCTTTGGAATATTGACTTTTAATTTTGCACATAGATACAGTTAATAGAGAATTAATTTGAATACATCAAAATATTTTTATTAAAAATCAAAAACTAACTACTTAGTTAATAAAAATTCGAATAAAAAAACCCCTAAAACAAGACATTCCATAAACTATCTACACTCTTCAATTGGCAACAAACTGGCGTTAAAAATTACAAAAAAATCTAAAACATTCTGTACACCTCACAAAAATGTCCACACCGATCATCATTAAAAACACATCCCCCCAGGCAGCTCGCGCATCACGCACCAGCAATGCGCCTCTCTTAACACCGCAAAACAACCGCGGCGCAACTCGCCAGTCCGCTACCTTACATATATATACAATCAAACGATCGCCTCTATATTTTTTCAACATGAAAACGCTAACAAACGTCGATCGCGGCTCGTTAAACTCAAGGCATTGTTGGCAGAGCGGCATCACAATGGATCCTGTTTGCCAACACGCGCGATTGTTGGCAGCCACGGCGTTGATGCCACTATATTGCCGCGGCGCTCCACTGCGCGCGAGTTCCTTTTTTGGTCTTCGTTGCGCTTTCTTTTTTTTTTTCTTTGACTCTCCTTTTGTTGTCGGAGAGAATGGAGCTTTTCTACGGCCTGTGTAGGTATGGAGGATCGCTAGAGGAAGGTTATTGTTAATTGTTTAAGGGGATGTTTTGTAGTTTGTTTTGGATATGTGTAGATTTTGAGGTTGAGATTGGTTGGAGAGGTTTTGAAAGGGGAAAGGGGGTAAAGTTTTTTGGATTGCTTTTAGGTGGAAGTGTAAGGGTGATGTCGACTGGATTCTTTGCGGTTATTATTTTTAAGATATTTTTATTGGTACATACATTTAATATTTTTTAGATAGATGCTGATTAATCAGTGGTACTAGATAAATAATGACGCGTATTCGTTGCTTTAATGTATTTTCAATTATTCGAATATAGGTACAGGTAATATGATATATAGAATATTTCATTGAAATAAACGTAATTAATGATGAAAACGCGCGCGTTATAATAATTAGTAAAAATTCATGCAGTTTGCGCTTACATATATAGATGTGTTTTAATTTGAGTTACGTTAACGTTAATTTGTCATAATGAATAAGATGATTTTCAAATATCATATTTTTTAACGTATCCATAATTAAAGTAATTTATAATAGCTAACCATTGCTATGTATCTTTATTCTACATATTTCAAACGAAAAATTATGGAAAGAATTTATGGATTACTTTGTTGACAAAGAGGCAAGTATGCAAAAACATACAAATCAATTCCTTGCAGAAGAAAAAAAAACATGATTTTCGGCTTGTTTCAAGCCACGTGCTGCTAATATCGCTAATGTCACGCCTTGCCGCGTGGAATGAGGGTGAGTGTATAGAATAAAAAGAACAAAAGAGACGTGAATGAGTAGAAAAAAGAGATGATAACAAATATAGTCTTAAAAAATTTTCTTAACTCGAGAATATTGTTGTAGAATTTTATGCTGAGAATTCTAAATTATGATATAACAAATTATCGTTTATTACATTATTTACACAATTATAAAAATTAATTGAATGTCTAATATAAGTTTAAGACTTTTAAAATTATACTCTCAAAATCAGGTCTTTAATTTACTGAAAATATAAAAATACATTTTCGTATGTAATCGATTGTGTGATTTTGGTTTGCCTACATCCATTTTGTTCATAAATTTCATCTTTATAAAGTACCTTGTAACTCTTCTACGATACTTCCGGGATATTTGACTTTAATTTACAAACGCGTAAACATATGAAAAAAATATTTTTCTATTCTTTTATGAATAAGCAAGCAGTCCCATTCATACAACCGCATTCACGGCTCAGTCCCTTCGCGGCTCGTTAAAAAAGTCAAAGTCGTAAAATCTGAATAGGCACACGCTCATTATATCGCCAACCTACTCGATATGCTCTATTTTCTACAAGGGCTTATTATACTTTTTTTTCACTCTTCTAGTGCAATGATATTTAAGGGCTATTTTATAGACTAAATGTTTTAGATATATGCAATCAGTCAGAAAAAGTTAAGAATTGAATTATGATTCAAGTAAATTTTTCTGGAAAGTAAAAACTATTTACTGATTGAATTGAGAATGCTTGAAAGTATTCTGAATCATTACATGGAACAATCGATCTATTTGTTTCCCATATTAACAATTCCCAAATACTAATACAAAAGCATATAACGTTGCGTCCACCCGATTGCAAAGGCCTGATAAAATTATATAAATACCTCATCGACAAACAGTATACGACTTTTCTATATAATTTTATTAGATTTTATTAAAACCTTTAAATCGGCTAATCATTAATATCTAAAAATTAATCACCAACCTTTCACTCACGAATGACTAAACAGCAATCCGAGCAGTCCGATCCTCTCTCGCTCATTGTGAAAAAAGAATCTGTCCGTAAAATAATTCGACGTCGCGTTCCTCGACCCCGAGAAGCTCCATTTTCTATGCGTATTAATTATCCTTTCATTCTTTTTCTCGTGTCACGCTCTGGTGAGCGCGACGTAAATGTTTCGAGCTTCGTAGAAAAATATTTGTCCCTCCGGCGTATCTATACTTCCATATTGCAAGCTAACACCTCCACTTCCCTAATGTCTCGCTTGCGCGCTTGACGAACCTTACTTTTTACTGCGCGGCTGTAAATCACTTTGCGATATTAATATCGGTCCTTAGCTGGCGTATGCGCAGAACAAAGCGGCTCTTTCATTGATTCAATTTGATGGAAAGATTATTAACAAAGGGATAAATCGTTAATAAGCGTTAAGATGATTGAATAAAGATTAGATTTTTATTCTATTTAGAACAATTGTATATATTTGTATCTTTCTGAACAAACTGTATTGACGTGAAAATTAGTGAAATGAAATTATATTTTCTTTTGATGACCCTTTGCTACAATTAAACACAAAAGATTGTCTGTTTTTATCTAAAAATTGAAATCAAGTAACATTTAAAAAAAAGTTTAATTTTATAAATAATAATTTATGTTTTCTAATAATAACTTTAAACAAATAACAATTCATGTTTGATCATAATAATAAACATAAAATTATAATATTTTACCATTAACTTAACAAAAAGTAAATAAAACAACTATTTCGTTATTGCGGTTTTACAAGGTACAATGGTGCGTATGGTCGTTCTTGTTCTAGACACATTTTTCTTTCATTCTCTAAATCTGAAATTAAAAAAGAAACTCAGTAACGTGCTTGTTCATGCTAAACTTTACATGTATAGTAAAAATAATTTTACTTACTAAAACAGAATAATAAATACTGAGTGGCATTGCTGACCCTATTTTTACTAGGGATAACAACCTCATTAAAATCTATTTTAACAGAATCGTTCTTATTTTTTTGTAATTTTTGCTTTTTATTCCACAATCTTTTTACAGAAGCAAAAAAATTAGATATCTCAGAATCTTCATTTCTAAAAAAAAAAATTTTTTCTTATTATATTTGTTTATTGAACAAAATATAAATATTTATCCATACGTTTCTGTTACTATTAAATAATTTCTAATTAATACCACTAAAAATTATAAAAAATATTTAAAAAATAACTAACAATTTTGTTGATTCTAATTCAGACTCCCCTGCTCTGAATCTTTTTAAAGCCGGGGACTTTATAATGTCGTCATTGTCGGATGGTACATTATCCATTACTTTTGTTTCTTTTAGATTAAGTTGTTCTTGCTGATCAATTTCAATCATATCTGATTCAATGAAATCCATTGGTAAAATATTATCTACAGGTTGCCTTTCGTCATCTGAAGTTTCCCGTTGATCTGGTATTTTAATGTTCGTAACTGAGTTTTCAAGTTTATTTATGCGCTGCAATAGTACTTTAACTTCACGAGTAATTACGGAAGTTTCTTCACGTACTTCATCTACTTCCATTTCTTCGATTTGTTTTTCTAATTCTTCAGCGGTAAATTAAAAATTTCTAGTTATAATTTTTAAAGTCTATCTTAATTATATCCAAGTTATTTAAGTATATTTTTAATAAACCTTTATGTTGCACGATATTGGTAGGCTGGCATGGCTTTTGTAAATTTCCTTGATACAAATTTAATAGAGATGTTGTCCATAGACTTCCCCTGGAGTTACATAAGATGCTTTTAAATGTAGCTGGCAATGAGAATAAGGTCTGAGCTGTTTCCCGTTTTTTTGACCAAGGTACAAGTGGTTTTCTCAATGACTAAATAAAATAATAAAGTAATAATTAATTAAAATTCAGAATTTTTAAACAGTTACAGTAATTTATTTTATAAATCAAAGTGGACTGACTTTTGTAAAAACATTCACAGCTAGAAGCTCGGGGAGAATAGTTTGGGTATCTGCAAAAACTTTTTTGCCGCGCTTAGATACTTTGGCAGCTGGTTTAAAATTAATTCCTTCACTTTCTAAAGAAAGCGTGTTTCGGCCACTGAATTCATCTATGACGACTTCAGGCTCTACAAAAATTTTATACATGATTTATAAACTTACAACTAAATGATAAAAATGTAAACTTACAAGAGATTAATAAAAATTTATAGACTATTTTTAAATATTGAGATTTTATGTGTGACTGTATAGCAAGAAATTTTTAATTTTTTAAAGTTTTTATAAATATGTGTAATTTAACTGTGCCTCTAAAATATTGATTATCCTGAGATAATATACTATCCTGAGATAATAAACTGTATATAATACAGTTAAAAATGGTTTATTTTATTGTTACAGATATGAACACCAAAGTAAATAGCAGCTGTATCTCATACTCGGAGTGGCAGTACTCCTTTGAGTGCATTATTATTGCTAGTAAGTATGCATGTGAGTGACACATTACAAATTAAATTCCAAAAATATAAGTACTAACATTCAAAATCTTTTATATTAAAATTAATTTTTTTAAAAGTTATCCGTGAAAAATGTCAGATAATTAAATCAAATTAGATCAAAAAATTAAAATAAAACTCTATTTTGCAAGTATTGTCTACTCACCGATCGCTTCTAAAATCCCTTCTGGCACTGGCGCGCTAACCTCAGCATCTCTCATTGTAACATCATTTTCCTCCTCATTCAGAGCCTCTGGCAGCCTCACAGCTTGTGGCGGTGTTAGATTAACTAACGCAGCTTGTTCCCTTAACATTGGACTTCTTACTTTGATCGGCGAGTAAGCGGTATGCGCTCTTTCTGAGGGCGACGCTGTTTCCTGTGGTATACCCTGGAATGACGATTAAGACGAGAGATTAAGTTTGGAATTAATGTTTGACAAATAAGTTAAATGAATTTTAGTGAAGATATTTCAAAAATTAATAAAAAAAAATAAAATTTGTTACTGTGATCGGTGGCTTTCGCCTTGTTGGTGTTTTGGAAGAGTCCTGAGAGTTGCACGGTGGAGAATTGTTAAATGCATCTGGCTCTATGTCCATCGCGGCTTGATCGTCTAAACGAATAAAAAATTAAATTTTTTTATAGATTTTATAAAGGAATAATATCAATTTGTTGTGGGTGATAATAATAAACTAACCAGCAGCGTTTCTTGAAGTTTTTGCTTGGCTTGGCGGTGCTATAACGTTATTTAATAACAAAATTTTAGTATTTTAATTGTAAATAAATGTGTAGAAAACAAATATACAATTGAATCTGTATTTTGTGAGCTTACTATGAAGTGATGAAGAATTTTTCCCTTTTGGTAGTCTCCTTGGGCTATTATTAACATTAATTGCAATATTACTATTACAAATTATCTTATATATAAATTTTTATATTAAGTAATATAATTAATATACTTTATTTTATTTAATTACTAATTATGTTTATCTATTTATTTTTACCGTTTATTAGATTTTCTTAAAAAATTAAATAAAAATAATATACCTGATCAGTTCCTGATTCATTTGGAAATTTATTTCATCAATATTTGGTGAATCAGTTTCAAGGGCACCAAATGACGGCAGTACATGTGATCCCTTTTCAAAGTTTTAAAAATACAATAAATTTAATTTTTATGTTTCAACAATCAATTAAAAATTTTTATCATATTTTACATTATTTCAAAAAGTTTTTATATATATTGTATCAAAACTTACTGATATATTTGGAAGAAAATCTATTTCTTCAATAAGATTAATATCTTTAAAAGTTTTTTTCGACAGAATCTGTTCCACATTAACTTCTGGTATCTCTCCTGGAAATGGTTCGTCAACTTGGTCGATTTTACTATTATAATTATTAAAAGATTTTAATTAAAATGATTATTGCAAAACCGACGTTCATTTAATTAATCAAACTTACGCATTTTTATCAGTGATCTTATTTTTCTTCGATTTGGATTTTTTATTTATTTGAGAATCTTCTGATTCTGCACCCATCGTCATAAAAAATAAATTTTTAACTTTTTCTAAAAAAGACAATTTTTTATACAAGATACTGATTAACGAATATCATAAAATTAAATAAACTAAAAAATCAGTCTCTACTACCTTCTGTATGTTCAACTTGATCACGTAACAATTTCAAACTACCGTACATCAAATTAGATGATAAATGTAACGCGAAGCGAGGCCTCCCCTCTGCTCTGATTCCACTTAAAATATCATCACTTAAAAAAAAAAAAATTATTAAAATTCTTTCATTAAAAAAAAGAGTAATGTATTTTTATTTTCTAAATGATGTACCATAAAGCAACAATATCGACGTTATCGATATCTTGCTTTGGAACTTTATTGTCTCCGTCGCCGATGTAATTTTTTGCTGTTGCAGCGCGCCAGCATATTTGCATTGGAGTTTTCTCTTCGTTTTTCCGAAAACAGAATAGCTCAGCGGGGAAATTCATCTGCGAGATTAAAATATTACTTAAATACTCTCGTTTATCGTTTCATCAAAGAATTATGATATTTTTTATTAGAAAAAACCGGCTGGTATTTCAAACATTAGATTTTCCAATGTTCACGCGCATGGAACTTTTTAATAACGAACTTTTTCAGATATCGAGAAACTTTATTATTTTTGCGTTCTAAAAAGCCAAAAAATCTAAAGTATGAATTATAACATATATTTTTACCATATTTCTTTGACATTCCCCAAAGTATACAAAAAAATAACGTAGCCCCAACGTAGCTCACCTCCGGCAATCAACTACCCAAACTCCCTCACAAAAATTTCTCGGAACGCCCTCCAAAAAAAAAGCCACCTTCTCCCAATCTAGCCCCGCCAACCTCAAAACCCTCCAAAAGCTCAAAAAAAGCCCTCCCAAAGTACCCGCCACACAAACCAACTCTATCCACCTCGCCATTCTCCCAGCACCACTGCTGCCATCCTCCGCCGATCTACTCAACCTTCCCTCTCTCTCTCTCTCACACCGGGGCGCAAAAAACACGCATTGCGCGCGCGCGCCAAGCAGACGAGCAGCGCAGCTCGCCGTGCGGTCCTCCTCATCGGCGGCGCGCCTGACCGTGTGTACATCTGCCTATATATACGTATGCGTGCCTACTCCGTACCGTAAGCTCGCGCACCGGGCGTTTTTTTTTCTCTCAGCGCGTAGTTCGTCGGGCCAGGGTGTCACAGGTTTGACGACGCTCGAGGTTAGGAAGAGGTGCTGCTCGCCGACGAGGAGGAGCCCAGCAAGCCCAGGATGGACGAGGACGAGAGGGAGGGCCGCTTCGAGGAGGACTACTACACCTTCCTCAACATAGCGAGAAACGTGAGAGAGATTAATGGGGGATTGTCGGGGTGCTGGCTTCGAGAGATGGTTTTTAGTTATGGATGTAGAAAGGGGATTGAGGATGGAGTTTTGATGCGGCTGTAGGTCTGCAATCGATCTTGATGCGCGCTCTCCACGTGACTCTCGGCGCTCCGTTTTTCGAGGCTCCCTTTGCTGACGTAACAGCGGGAGAAGAGATGCGGTTATGAGGATCTGGGTTAAGGGATGCGCCGGTTGCGATGGGGGGGTTTTTGAGGGTTGGTGCTTTTGGGGTTACTGCGGTGGGATATGCGGCCGCGCGCGCTGTTTTTAGGTGTTTGTTGTTAGGTACTGTTGGGTAAAAGATGCGGGGACGGTTGTTATGAAAGAGATTTTTTGTGGTTTTTATGTAGTTTTGTATTGTTGGGCTCTTGGGTGGAGATTATGTTTATTTGGGGATGTGCAGGGGAGTTGTTGTTTTGCTTTTTTAAATGTATAATTAGATTTTCACTGTCGTGGAGCACTGGCTTTTTGCTTCACAAAAGCTGAGGCTGTGCTTTCGCAGTTTTTTTTTGCATATTTTCACTGCGAAGAAGCACTTTGAACTTGTTGAATAATCATGTAATAATCATCTTAATCATGTATTTTTTGGTTTATCTTTCATGTTAAAAAAGTTGCCTACATTTATTTTATAATGAGATAAACTACTATTTTTAATTGCGCACTTGAAAAAAGCTTAAACAGAATAAATAGAAAATAAAATTAAAAAATGTTATTCTATAATTAGTCCAATTTAAAAAATAAGTTGAACTTAACTATGTTATTGAGTAAAATGATGCAAAGTATTATGTAAAAATAAGATATGTTGCATGTAGTCGACTAATATTTTAGTTTATTCTTAAATTTTAATCTTGAAATTTTTTGATTTATTCAAATCTTTTATTACAAGTTGAATTTTTAATGTTAACATAATTTTTATTTTATTTAATCAAACATATATTAAAGTTTATCATATTCTTACTATGACGATAGTATAGGTAGTATAGTAGTATAGTATAGGTAGTTTAAATTTCTGCAATATTACATAAAAAACTAATTTTTATACTAACTGTACTTTTATTTTAGGCAAGTCCAGAAGAAATCAGTAATGCTTACCGAAGACTCAGTAAATGTTATCATCCTGATAAACACACAGATCCTGCCCTTAAAAAAGATGCAGAGGTGCTGTTTAACAGAACAAATAAAGCTTATGAAGGTAATCAATGCTAGTTGTTATTAGATTTACATATAATTTAAAAGTGATGTACAGTAATTAAAAATAATTTATGTTTTTAGTGCTAAGCGATCCTCATAAAAGAGCAATTTATGATAACTTGGGTGTCCGTGGATTGGAAACTGAAGGCTGGGAGATTGTGCTGCGCACAAAAACTCCTCAAGAATTGCGAGATGAATATGAGAGGCTTGCCAAAGAGGAGGAAGAAAGGAAACTGTTGATGCGTACTAATCCAAAAGGCAATGTCACAGTTAACATTAATGCTACAGACTTGTTCAACAGATATTCAGATTATAATGATGAATATGGTGATGATGGGTTCGTATTAATTTACTAACAAAGTCTTTCTTCTACAACAAATTAAACAATTCGAAGCTGTTACTAAAAACTCTTTTGTGAGTTATCAAAAAATATTTAAAGCTTGCTATTTTAGAGTTAGAAAAATTTAGTTTAGATTGCATATTTAAATTTTTGGATATTCCTCAAATATGATTTCGTGTTTGATCTTTTCTTCTCATGTTCAATTATTAATAATTATTAGTTTTTTAAAGAATTATAATTACTTCTATTGTTGCTACATACAGTAGGATGGGAATTGCTAGGTTCGCTATTTATTACATTTTATATTACTATAGTACTCAGGTCTTACATCTGTCTAATGATCTTATATTTTATTATTTTTAGAAACAGCATCTTCTCTTCTGTTGAAGTCAGTGGTATGACAATTACACAGTCCATTGAAGCACCTCTGACATTAAAAGACACAGCCTTACTTGGTGGTGAACTGGGTATCAAAAATGGTGTTGGTTCGGGTTCAATTAATTTTTCTGTTAGACGCCTTGTTTCACCAAGAGGCTGGTTTGAAGTTGAAGTTGGAGCAGGTAGTGGGCCCACATTAGGCTTCAGAGGATATCGGTCATTGACAAAAAGGATTTTTTTCAATGGTGGAACTGTTCTACAATTTAATCCCAATGAAATCAGGCCAGGTTTAGTTGGGAGTAAGTATTAATTTAAATTTACTAAACAGGTAATGTCTTCTATAATTAACAAGATTATTAATTATTCTTTCTTTATATATTCTTAGCTCTCACAATGCAATTGGACACACATACAATTGGTTACCTTACATACAGAGTTGGAATTCAGAGTAGCATGAATACTACAATTGTAAGGAGTACGCCACATTCATACACTGCCTTTTCAATAGAATTTGCTCTTTTGCGATCTTTTGTCAGTCTGAGTTATACACATAAATTAGAAGAAAGACAAATGGAACTTAAAGGATATATAAAGTAAGCACTTAAATGGTTAAATTAATCCAAAATATTGATTAAAACACATCTATTTATTAATATGTACAAATACCCAATTTCCATAAATTTAATATCAATTTTATTATTCAGACTAGGCACTTTCGGCTGGTTCGTGGAATATGGTGCCGAGAAGAAGCTCTCCAAGCATACCTCAGTCGCTGCTATGGTCCATGTTGGCACGCCGACGGGGGTCAGTCTCCGGATAAAGCTCAAGCGCGCGTATCAAACTTACACCTTCCCGATTCGGCTGAGCGACGAGTTGTTCCCAGCTCCGGTGTTCTATGCTACGGTCGCTCCTCTAATCAGCTGGGTGCTGCTCAAAAACTTCATCGTAGATCCAATAATCAGGGAGCGCAAACAACGCGACAAGGATAAACAACGTGAAGTGAACAAGCGACTTAAACAGGAAAAACAGCGCGAAGCCAAAGCAGCAGTCGACCTCATGAAGGCCACCTTCAGCAGGATTAGAGCAGAGGAGGAGAATAAACGGGGCTTGATAATTACGAAGGCGCTGTACGGCAGGTTCGTCTATCCGCAGGATCATCGGGGATCGAACGGCGGCGAAGAGACTGTGGGAGGGCAGAGAGACGAAATAATTGACGTGACGATACCATTGCAGTGTCTTGTTAAGGACTCAAAGCTCGTATTGCACAATGCTTCGAAGGTAAATTTTAATATTATCTTCATTTTTTCAAATCCGTACGAAATAAAATTTCTGTATTTTATAGTAGTACTTGATCGTTTTGAATTAAAAGATGTATTATATAAGCGTTAAAAATTTATGAAACATCAGCTACTCTTAAAACAATGATATTTAGTCTAATAAGTATTTTGATGTACAAGCTATAAAATTCGATTTTATGATCTTTCACTAGGCCATAAAGTTTTCATTTTACGGACAGGTGCACCTAAAAATCATATTTTACGGTTCTGCGACAAAAATAATTACGTTGATGTTTTTTTTTTTTTTTTTCATAAATTTTGTATATATGAGTTTTAGAAGAATTTTAAACCTTTCATCAATCATTATCAAATTACGTACCTTAAAATAATATTAATATATTGTTTTGACAGAGTCAATTACCTGGTTTCTACGATCCATGTGTTGGTGAAGACAAACAACTGCTCATACAATATTTGTTCCACATGCAAACACATGAGTGTTTAATAAAAGATACTGAGCCTCTAAGGATACCTAAGTCATGTTAGTATTTTAAATGTTTTTTATATATTTTATAAAAGCATTAAAGATGTTAAAAATAAATGACTTTATATTTTCCACATGTTCGATAATATATTAAATATATTTATTTATACATTTGTACAAAATATACACTGAATTGATGAATTCATGAAGTATACTATCTATAATCAGTTTTTTCAGTTTAATTACAACTGATCATATAATTTTCAGCTCATCGCGTAAACACTACATGACGCAGACGTACCCGTGAAACCAAGAGTCGCAACGACAGCTTGGTTTACATACCGTGGAAAGCCAATTAATTATAATTGGCTTTTTTTTCAAAAACAAAGAAATTTCTGAAAAACAGCTGTTGACTAACGTTAATTGTTTATTAGATAGTACATTTTTTAATTGCAATAGCTGCCGGCAGAATAATGTTTGAAAGAAGACATTATGATATTGATTCTTTCACGCAACTTTGACTTCTGTACTGCCAAGACAATTGTATCAAATTGAGCATAATTCTTTTATAACGAATTACCAATAGCCTCTTGGCGAACAACTTTTCTTGTGATGACTCGAGATTGTTGTAAAAAATATGGTTAAATAATTACTTTTCCGCTTACTTGTTAAATGTTTCGTAAACGTCTGTTTAAAAACATCGTTTTGTAGTTTCGAAATATTAATTACAATCATAAATTGACTGTGCGAAATTGACAAATGGCATGGAAAATACTGATTATTTTCGATTTCAGATTTGTAAAAATTAAAATTTATTTTATTCTTTTTCATAAGGCAATAATATTTATCAAATTTATTAAATTATAATATTGAAAATCTGAAAGTATGATATTTTAGTATGCTTGAAAAAAAATATTTTTATGAATAATAAATGAAAAAATGAAATTTTTGATTGGATGTTCAAAATTTCGAAAAAATAATCAATTTTTTAGATTAAATTTTCTTTTATTACATATCGAATTACAAACTAGCTTTAAATAAGTGTAATAACAGAAATTGTATAAAATGAAAGTTTTTTCTGATCAACTGTAATTAGATTTTAGTGTTCACTAGCACAGTATGCCAGCTTTCCTCAAAGCAGGCCAAAGTAATCCAAGTCAGCCATAGTCTTTGCTACAACGTGCTGGAGCATGAAATGTAGCTCTTGTTATTAGACAATAGAAAAGAATAAATTTTCTTAAAAAAATATTAATTAATCATGTAGTATGCAAATTATATTAAACCTCAAAACTGCTAACTTTATTAGGCTATATTGAGTTCTGTCGCTTTTTAGTAAAACGTTTTAAAACCTTTAAAATAGATTTTGCCGTGATTTTATTTGGGTACAAATTTTTGTGAGTTCAATAATATTATAAGTTTTTAAAGTTTACTTATTTATTTAAAAATAATTTGGTTATTGATAATATGTAAAGTAGATAAAGAAAGCGACTGAATCAGTAATACTCTAATACAACAAGGTGTCTGTACATCAAATACAAATGAATGCGAAAATTCTTATATTTTCTAGAAGTAGACTTAAGAAGCATTCATGTAAGTACTTAATGGACGCTGTCCAATCTGCCGATTTACAAATAAGTGTTCCAACCGACTAATTTTTCGATCTCAAATATAATTAATTTAAAATCACTTGTAAGAGATATAAAAGTATTCACTAAAGGATTTCATCAACTAGAATCTATGCTCATGTATTCTGTTAATGAAGCATTTGTTGAATTCTCATTACTTTGGTAAAGTTTGTTTATCATGGCAAGCTCTTTGTCTTTGATGTGAACCTGAGACAGTGGAGTCCATGAGTGGTCATGTTCTAGTCTAAAAGAACCTTTATAAATCTGCTGTGGTGCAGAGTCACCCCATTCCTGTAAAAATAAAATATTTTTGGCATTATTGAATAAACTTGATAAACAGATAATCATTTTACTTATCACTTCTTATGTAAGAAATATTTATTTTAAAAAAGCTAATATGAAATGAGAAAAATTGATATTAGAGATTTTTAAGATTATGTAAACAAATTTTTTTAATTTATATATATTTATAAATAATATTGAAATAAACTAATATTTGAAGAATTTTAAATTCTTACAAAATATTTAATAAGCACTTTATTAGACTTCAACAGAACAGCTTTTAATAAGTAACAAATATATAATTTAATTTAGTAATAAAAGTTAATATTGTAAATTAGTGTTACAATATTATTTTAAAAAATAAATATAATTAAATCTATTGTTTTATTTAAACATATTGACTCATGAAATATGAGATATAATATTCAAATTTTTACTTTTAAAAGTTAGTTCTACTTCTATAAATAATATATATATAATAAATATCAGTTCTACTTCTGTAAATAATATAATAAATACCTGAGGGCTGAGCATAGAAAAATATGTCTGACCAGATTCTCTCTGATAGAGATGGTAAATATTCCCTGGATGCTTAACAAAGTTACATGCTGCATGGTGCATTTCTGTACTCTCTTTTGCTTCTAGCAACACTCGTTCAGCCTGCTGATGTAAAAATCGCATTTGTTCAGCAATCATTTGTAATTTACTGCAAGCATTTGCTTTCACAGAATTGTGAGCCTGAAAAAATTGTGCATTTCAATTAACTTCTAAAATTTAATGGGCATGAGTTGTCAATACAAAAAATAAAATAGTAATTAAACAATAAAATATGAACTTAAGATTGAATACATAAAATTAGTAATTTTATACACAATTTAATAATTAAATTAATACCCTTATAAGTGAAAGGAGCAGAGGAATGGATAACAAAAGTACTTGGAAAAGTATGAGGGGATGGTTCCATGATCTTCCAAGTCCCTTGACTATGAAAGCAACAGGTACTTAAATTCTTTTGTTTGAAAAAGATTACAGATTAAATGACAGGAGTTTTATTAAATATAATTTATTAAAATAATACCTTTTGAATTTCCTGAGCTAGATCTACCAAGTCATATGGAGCTTTTTTTGCTACCACTTTTGAATTAACAAGTGCAATTCCTTGTGGTGCAACATTTCTTTCTACAAGGGCAACTAAAATAAATGAATAATAATTAATCATCTATGAAATATCAAAAATATTGTAGCATTACAAATATAACAATAATATTAAGTATCATTTGATCAATTTAAAACAAGCAGCTTAAACATTATAAATTTAATACCTATTTACTGCAATTATTAAAGATTATCAATGAAATAATCCAAATAAAAGCTTTAGTAAAAGTTTAATCCATTAAAAATAATGTAAATATTGTAATGTAAGTATTTTAAGTTTACCTTTATTTGGAGTACAATCGTCAGTATCCATAGTTGATGTGTTCAGTGGACGTTTCAAACAGTGAAATACCATCGATAAAATCTTACTTTTTCGGTATCGTTATTATCATATCAAAAATAATTACAATAACAATGAAGAAATCCCGACCTTATGACGTACGTAATCCAATCATATATTAATAAAATTACATAATAAACGATGACATTACCACGACAGCAACACCCCAACTTCACCAAAAAACTCCTCAAACAATTAAAACTCTAGATAAAACATAATCCTACCCGCAAATAAAACTAAACCAAAAACCGCTCAAACAAAAAGCTCACTCCGAAACCCAATGCGGCATATAATTTTCACAACCAGCTCCTAACCTCCAAAAAAAAGGCCCACCGCGCCATCTAACGTACAGCCAGCGCACAGCCGCCAATGAGAAAAGCCGTATGCCCGTCGCAAAAATTTATTTATAACAGTAAAGTTTTTTTTTTCAAATTCCAATCTTCCGCTGTCTTTCCGCGCCGGGCTTCCGCGACTGTCAACTTTTTCTCTGCGGGGGCGTCGCATTATACATCGGCAAGGTTATGAGCTGCGGTTCTCGCTCGAAGCTCCGCGGCTCTTTTTTCTCAGTATAATACCGCAAGAAAGTGTCCCAAGCAGCGAAGAATGTTAAGTGCAACGTCCTTGTATAGTTTCTGAAGGGAGAGAGAGAGACATGCTTTGCAAACATTGTACAGAGTCGGCCTGATCTTGGGTAAGGTATATTGTTTAAGCGTTGTTATGCGTGGCTCATTGTTATTCCGTGTTATCGCGGCTGATAGCGCGAGCTTTGATTGTTTTTGCTGTCGGGATTGTTGGATGTGTGAGTGAGGATAGTCTTGTTGTGTTCCCAGGTTATATAGTTTAAGTAGGACAAGGCAATAATTAAGTTTAAGGAGTTTAAAGGAAGGAGCGGGGCATGGATCATGCAACTGCCGTTGAGAATGCTGTGAAAAGATTTTATGCCTCCGGCGACAATGAGGCTCATGGCTGGCTTCTGCAGGTCCAGGCATCGCCTGAGGCCTGGACCTTTGTTTGGCAGTTGTTGGACTCGTCGAAGGTATGGATTTATATTTTAATGTGGTTTATAGATTTCTTTTTTATACTTTAATGCTTTTTTTATTTTCTGCATTCATTTCAAACATGCAAAGGTTACTTTTTATTTTAAAGTAATAAAGCAATGAAGCAATGAATTCTATGAAATGTAGATAAATAACATCTGAAATGTTAAGATACTAATTAAAATCAAATAAATAGTAAATAGATCTATAAAATATCTTAAAATTATTGTATATTATTAAAATGATCTAAAATTTTGTGTCCAGACAGGAGAAGTGCAATTTTTTGCTGCAACAACTTTGCATGCAAAAATTTCTAAACAGTGGGAAGAAGTGCCAAAATCAGAATATTTAGCTTTACAAGCTCGAATACTTGAAGTTCTGAAATGTCCTGCAACTTCCAAACTTGTATTATCAAGGCTGTGTCAAGCGGTAAATTGACCGATTTATTTATTAATTCATACCAAAATATTTAAATGTTACATATCTTACGTATAAATATTCATACATACATGTAATCTTACATCCCTATACTTTAAAATATTTAAACTAAAATTGATTTTATCTTTAAACTCTTAACAAAGTGATTTAGTTCAAGTTAAACTTTAATTATTTATATACAGTGAAAGTCTATCTTTTTTTTTCAATATTATATTAAGAGTTTGAAGATGAGATTTAAATTTAAAATTATATTTTTAATTAAAATTGTGATTATAGAAGATTGTTTTTAAAATTTATATTTTTTTAATATTTTAGTTGGCTGCTTTTATGGCTAATTATGGCTTATCGCAAACTGAAGACAAAGAAAAATGTATGGTAGATGAGCTTATATCTGTTTTACCATTCAGTTCATCTGAGACAGTTACTCTACTCTTGAGGGTGCTTGAAGCCATCCCAAGAGAAGTAAATATAATTCCACCCATAGTAAACAAACACAAGAGTAGTATTTTCAATTCAAGTGCAATATATATTTTTACTTAAATTGTATGTAATTATGCATTGGCACATACTAATTTTATTCTTGCTTAATAAATAAATTGAACATCAATTTTGAATGTTGAATATGTCAAGAATTCTATTAGAATTAAGATTTTGCTTAAACTTTATTATTTATTGTTGATAGTAAAAGTGATTTAGCTTAAATAAGTTTTTTATTCAATGATAATTCATCAATTTACGTAAAGAAAATAATATTTCACCTGAATTATTTCCGATTGTAGAAGAAGAATTTGAGTTTAATTCTAAATTTTTTAGTTTGATAGGCGGCAGTCAATAAAACAAATAAAATTAAGAGAAAGCATTCTAAGTAATTGGTGCAAGACTACGTGGCTTCTTGAGCAAATTTTTTCTTCTTGTAGTCGCTCAAATGATAGTAGTAGTGATGCCTTATTCCTCTTAGGAATAGAATGTACATCTTCTTGGTTAAAGCTTGGTCAATTACCATTGGATACAATTGGTCAAATATATCCTCACCTATTGCATGCAGCAGCACGATACTTACCAAACAGGTACTTGTACATAATTTTTAATTATTTACTGTTAATTTTACTAATTTCACTCATGAAATAAAAATTGTATCATCAGAGATGATCTAGAAGGTGACAACAGTCATGGCTGGGAAGTTGTCCAAGAGTGCCTAACAATCGTGGTAACTCACACAGAACTGTACAAGCGGCCTCTGCTTTTCTGGGAGTGGGCAAAGAGCTTAATTTGCATGGTTCAGGAGCAAGGTGCCAAACATTATTACGAGATCCTGACGGCCTTCGGCGAAGCTCACAGCCGCAGTTTTCTACTTGCATTAGCGAGCGACGACTCTGCCAATGAGCAGCAAAAGTGGACTTCTCAAAAGTTAATAGAGTTCCTATTGGAATGTTCGGAGCAGCAAGGTCGTTATCCACTAGACGAAAGGCGTAGTTGTATACCCTTTGGTTTTTGGTACGCTCTACAGGATGATCTGGCTACGCTGGATCAGCCATTCGAAAAGCAGGCCGTGTTTGCTCTTCGGCCTATCTACGCAAGATTGGCTCAGGCCCTACTTCGAAAGGCCACTCTTCCTTCAACACCAAGCGAGGCCGGAACACCAGAGGAGCGAGAGCTGCTTCGTTGTTACAGGTACTACAGTTGTTCACTTTGTTTCTCAGTGTGCTACAGTTGAACTATCTTTCATTACATTATATAAACAAATATTTTTGTTTATAGGCAAGACGCTGCAGACACTTTAATTTACTGTTACAACGTACTTCGTGAAGATCTACTTATACTTCTCGGCCAGAGATTAAGTCAATCGCACGACGACGTTTCTAAATGGACGGAGGTCGAATCAACCATCCATGCGTTCAAAGCACTTTGTGATAATGTAGGTAGAAACGAGTCTCACTACGTCTCGGCAATAATGGACTTAATGCTTTCACACGTACCTTATGGAATCTACCCCCGGGAAGTAAGTAAATTAAAATTTACCTTTCATTGCATCAAAAAACAAATCAAATTAATTAATTTAAAAAAAAAATTGAAAAACAGGTTTTGTGCTGTGCGTGCTCGACGATAGGCGACTACGCGGAATGGATCGGTCAACATCCTATTTGGCTGGAGCGCGCGCTACACCTGGTTGTGCTAGGTTTAACCAATGGTCCGATCACTGCTCCTGCTGCCAGTATGGCCCTGAAAGACATAGCGAGAGAATGCGGTGACCACTTGGCGCCTTTAGCGCCTTCGATTCTCGAGACGATCGGCCGTACCTTGCCGAACGTTTCACCGGGCGGAGGCGAGGGTCTCAGGCTCATGTACGCGGCTGGCAAGTTGCTCAACTCGTTGACAACGACGGAAGAGCAGCTGTCTCATCTCGAGGCGACGCTCGGCTTATGCGTAGTGAGGCTGAGAGAGCTGTTACAGCTACCCGTGAACGAGGCTCAAGTGGCTGTTGCGAATCAACTAAAGATGATCACCACGTTCTTCTCGACTCTGGAAGGGGCCATTGGCAACGCAGTGCTTGAGGCATTGTTACCTATTTTTGAGGGGGTAAGATTATATTTAAGTACTTCAATAGCTGGTAACTAAATTGTATTTCATAAATAATAACTACGCATACGTTACGGTACACACAATCTCTTAATTTATGTAAAACAACTAAATATCTTGATAGTTTTGTTTTCGATTTTACCATATAACAATCCAAGATGTATACTGAAATCTGATCATTTAAGTCTGACCATATCGCGCCTGTATCTACTCTAACATTTATTTTTGTAGATATATGCTAAAGTTTTGCTTCTTTAAACAAACGAAAAAAAAAAAAATTAAATTGCAAATCAAAATTATTAATTAATAAAACAACCTGCTTTTCAGATCGTCTACCATCCGCAGTGGAGCCGGGACGATACAGTACTGGACGCAATGCACAACTGTGCGACCAAGTCCCTCTCATCACTGCGCCATCCGGAACGCGAGGCCAAACCCCTTATCGGACTGCTGAGTGTGTCGTACAAGACGCGCGCTCATCCTGCGGCACTCAATTTTCTGAAGCAGCTAGTCCTGCTCTTCGGCCGCGATCCCAACAACGTGATAGCTCCACTGTTCAGCGAGATCAGCGGTCTGACGTTGCGCGGTGTGGCCACCTGCCGACAGATGAACGGTAATCTGTCGGAACTCTCGGATCTGCTTGAAGCTTATTTGGGATTGCTGGCCCAGGTGTGCAAGAAGAACGCAAGACTGCTGCTGCAGATTCCGGATCAAGTGCCTGAGATGCTTCGCTGCGGTGAGTTTTTTTTACTGTTTAATTAATGTTCAATTATTGCGTAATTGTTAATTGTTCGGGTGGAAAATCTATTTTTAATCATTTACGGTGTTATATACAAAAAATAGATGATAAAATGAATTTTCTAAGATTTTTCGAAGGTTTATAAGTTTATCAACATTAACAGTAGTAGTAAAATTTGACTGCAATAATACAAAGCAATAAAATAATATAATAAAAAATAAATATAAATAAATTAAAAAAACGAGCACAATCAAAAACTTGATTCAACTATATATAAACGTAACTTATAACATTGTTGTAAACAAAAGAATGATTATTGATATTTGTGTTCATGTACAAGTTCACTGTTTAATCTCTTAAACAAAAAATATCAAGCAATCTAAAAATATTAAAATTCTAAAAAAAAATACACCTGCCGGTACCGGCTCTTCCGAGTTCAAACAGCTTCGTTTACTCAGTATCCAAGCAACTTCGCTGTGTATCCAGCACCATATTAAATCGATAAATTAGTCGTGCCAATAACCCCCAACTATAAGCATCAGTCATCTCATTAAGAATCAAAACTGTATCCACACAGTTCTAGTCTTCATAAAGTTTAACAAAAGTATCATAAATAAATTTTTAAAAAATGGCGTCAAAACCGGGCGGCAAGGAGCAAAGTGCAGCGGTGGACATCTCAAAAATGTCGAAAGAGCAGCTGGAAGCCTACGCAGCTAAGCTCGTCGAGGAAATAGAACGCGAACGAGAGGAGAGAAACTATTTCCAAATAGAGCGCGACAACATCCAGACATTCTGGGATATATCCAAGCAGCAGCTGCACGAATGTCGTACTGCCAACCGAGTGCTCAAAAAAGAGTCTCAGGACTTCAACAAGAGGCTGGAGACCGATGCTATGTTGCAGCGAAAGAGGACCGCCTATCTCATCCACACCTACCAGACCGAGGCAGCTAACATCAACATCGAACACATAGTTGCGCTCAAAAAGTTTCAGAATCAGTTTCAGCAGAAGAAAACCGAGATCTTCACGAACAACAACAACAACCTGAAGATCGAGAACGAGGCGAATCTGGCGAATTTGAACCAGAGCCATGCGATAAAACTGGAGCAACGAAAGATCGTCGAGAAGATGAAGGATGAATTCAAAAAAGATAGCGTGAACAGGCAAACAAAGTATGACAGTAAGCTTGCAGCATATCATACGCAGTTCTCTCTGAAGCACAACATCGAGATGGCCGAGGTAGAGGAAAGGAAAAATGAGCATGCAAACATGCTGCTCAAGGAACACGAGGAGGCTTTTAACGAGCTCAAATCGTTTTACAATAATATTCTTCTCAATAATCTGTCGGTCATCGATCATTTGAAGAAGAAATTTAGTGTAGTCAAGAAGAACGAAATGAACCTGTTGCGTCAATTGAAAGACAAGAAGACTGCTGATAACAACTAAGACTGGAATTAAGACTTGGACTAAGGATTGAATTAATGTTTAGTAACGAGCAGTGATAATAATGATGAACAATGAGAAATGAATTTCATTCGATTATCATGAATTTTATTAAAATATCACTTGAAGTTCTGTATTTTTAAGCATTTGTAAACTAAAGAATTGTACATAATATTCAGGGAATTAGTTAAACGACTAATTTGACTGAATCTATAGTCACTCTAAATGTTGCTCCGTTTATACAGTAAAAAATAAATTTTTCACTTTGAATAATTATGAATCGTTAATTTTTCTTAGTTTTTAATTCTAATTAGATGTATCTGTTTGAATTTTCATTCTTTTTTAAAGCTTAAACATTAAAAACTTTATAGCAATAATTTCAATACTTGTTAAGAATAATTAAAAATTAATTATAATCTATTTTAAAAAATCGTATTCACGTATTATTTAAAAAAAAAATTTTAATTTCAAAATGTGAATTTTTACTTACAAGGGTAAGGGTGATACTATTTGTTTTATATTGTTAATCTAATATAATAATAAAAAACAGTACGTAACAGGTGTTATTATATTTCAGGAATCGCCTGTCTACTTTTACCGGAGACTGGTCCTGTGAAAGCGGCTGGAAGTTTCTTAACGCATGCAATAACTCAAAGCCCTCATTTACAAACTTTTATTCAGCCAATTGGCCAAGAATTAGTATGTGTAATTCTACAGTGTGTAGGTAAGGAATTAAAAGACGTTAATTTATTTTGGCATAAATTGTTTTAACAATAATTATTCCAATCTTCAACAATTAGTTAATAAGTTATTAAGATTAATAAGTTAAATTAAAAAATATTTAATAAATATTGTCCTTTATTCATCTCATTAACTAATAATTTAAAATTTGTCAAAAAACAGTTTAATAATTTAATATTTTATTGATTTCATTTTAAATTCAAAGTTAATTCAGAACTAATCTCTTTATAAGAAATAACAAATTTTTGTTAACTTTTCTTATCATTCGCTGTATTTACAATTTTCAGGAGGAGGTGTGCCACGAAATAATTTAGAACCCCACGCGGAAGTACTTTTAGCTCTTAACAAAACCTGTCTGGAGTGGACGGCTCAGTGGCTCAGATTGGCTCTGTCTGATAGCACTGCACCGATCGTGCCCGAAGCTCAGAAGGAAAAGTTTACGCAAGACGTTCTACGAGAGCGCACTAATAAGCGGCGTTTGTACGAGAAACTGAAGGACTTTAGTTTGCATTGCCGACAGGCTACGGTCGGTTTGTAAAGTAGTCCCGACTTACGATTTGTACATAATATATACGAATGCGAGAATAAAATAACATGCTACTTTTGACATAATTAATTCAAATGAAAAGGAAGTCATTTTAAATCTTGAAATAAATGCTGCCGTACTCATTAGAAAGATAGTGATTAATTTTAACGAAATGCTAGTATGCTTAAGTCTGCCTGATTTTTTTAAACTGATGATCAAAAAATGATCTATCGTTAATGCCGCTAACATTTTTAGTGAGTACAGCAAGTTTGTTTTTATAAACACTTAATGCTAACATTCCTAAAATTTTTAAAAAATATTATTTAACGACGAAATAAGAAAGAAGTTTTTGTTTTAATTTTGTAGATACAAAAGATTACAAGGTACTAATAAAGATAAGATGAAATTAAGATTGAATCTTTTTAAAATGTGATCATTCAAGATTTATACAATGACTGTCATGTCTTTCTGAAAGAAATGTGTGGTATTAAGTAAAAATTGACTATAATGCAGAGACTGATTAAACAGTTGTTCTGTCAGGATTGCATTGCCTTGGCAGGAAAGAAAATTATGTATGTATTTTTGAATTATTTATTCATATCTAAGAAATGTATTTTGCAAATTTACAGAAGCAATTTATTTATTTTTGTCATCATCCTTAATCATAATTCCAGAATCTTGTGTAAACTTTTTGCCAATGAAGACATATTATTTTAAAATGAACTAAAAATTATTTTGTATATATTCATATAAAATAAAAAATTGACGAGTGCATCGTATAAACATTCTATAGTAAAAATTCGGTACATTTTTTTTGCAAAAGCACTATTGCAAGTTGTTTTAATAATTATGCAGAACGATGATTCAACAAAAGCCAATTTATACAGAGAGGATTAAAATTAATTTAACGTTATAATCGAATAAGTGCTGTACAAACGATCGCTTTCACATTCTCTGTATAAAAAGCACTTAATGATTTACAATACTTTGAATAGATCATTTTTACAAAAATAAAACTCATTTTTTTTCTCACTTTCTTCTTTTTTAAATCTTAATTCGATTATAGATCGAGAACACGTACTTTCTAATACATTTAATCTCAGTTGACAAGTATCGACAACAGCTGCATCGTTGTAAAAACAGAACTACATTAAAATCGTTTTCGCACTATCGAACTAAAGTAATAACTATTGATTCTCGTCGAATTAAGGGAAGATTGTCCTTAATAAATAATCACTTTTGCTGGAAATATTTTTCATTACATCTATGCACGTGTTACGAGTTTTCCTTCGATAATAAATTATCATTTATTCATTGTCGGTCACCGCCGTTAGCCATTGGGTCAGACTGAAATTTAGCAGCGACTCTCGATCGTCTTTGCTTGACAGTTCTTTGAGTCTTTTGAGCATTTTGCGTTTGACTGCTGTTTTGATTTGATTCCGTAACTTTGTTATTGCTACTGATATTTTCTTGTTTGGATTCCTACAAGATTATTAAATTAATAAATATAGATTACATTACTTTAATATATTTAAAAAAAAAATTAAGATATTTTTACATATTTATTTTCAAAATGAGTAATCTTTTTAAAATAAAAGCAACGTACCACAGGAGCATTTTCCTTAGGCTTCGGTTCCACTTTTTTATCTGCTGTCTCTTTTTTCTCCTGCTTCTGCTGCTGCTGTGGCTTCGGTTGCTGCTGCTGCTTTTGCTGTTGTTGCGGCTTCAGTTCCTCCGTACTGTTCTGCTTTCTCGTAGATTTTTTCTGCGCTTGCAGCGGCACAAAAGGCGTGCCCTTCTTTAACGGATCCTGTCTGTTGGTTTTGTTGTCCATGTTATTACCCAGTGGTGGCTGAGGGAACCTCTGCTGTTGTTGTTGTTGCGGCTGCGCTTGTCCATGCATCGGGCCAAAGGGCACTGGATTCTGCTGTGGAACCATCGATCTCCATTTGGGCATGGGTGGCATAGGTACGCCACCCATCATAGGCACCTGCGGAAAGCCCGCTGGCAGCATAGGTTTTACCGGCGGTGGTGCAGGCTGACGCACGTTATTCACACGATTGTTAAACCATTGCTGAGGAGGAGGACGGAGGGGATTCACTGTTTGCACGCCTCTTGGCATAGCTTTGTCCAATTTCAGTTCCTAAAATTACATTAAATTATTTTATAATTTTTAACCGTCTATAGAAATCTCACCTACTTTCATTACTCGAAATATCTAAAAGAATCACTATTCTAATAAGAATACCTAAGTATAATTTACACTAGACTATAAAAATATGAAATAGAAATCTAAATAAGCTCGTGCCATCTAAAACTTACTTCGTAGACCTTCTTAGCGGTGTTCTCAGCAGCTTCGGCGTGCGTGAGGCAAAAATCACCGTAGAAGGTTCGCATATCAGGTAGGATTATTTGAGCGCAGATACGGTTCTCTTTGTTCTGACAATAAACGTAGCGGGGAAAGCCGGTTCCAAGGATCTGGAAGTACGAGAGCAGCTGCGAACAATACCAGATGTTTTTGCCGCTTTTTATCTCCGCCTGGCGAGCGTGCTGAAAAATAAATAAAATTAAATTATCATTGTTGCACATTAAATTCGAAGTTACTAAAATTTTCATAATTTGTTCCTTTTTTGTTTTCGTTGCAAGTTTTAAATTTTTCATGCGTAAACGATTTCCTTATAATTTTAAGCTGTAATTTACTTAAGAAGATTTCTTTTTATTAGTTAACGCATTAACAAATAAAAAAATTTATCTGTTTAATTTTTTAATATTTTAAGTTATTAAAGAAATTAACATTATTGTTTTCTTTTTATGAAAATTTCAGTAAACAATATTTTTATTAAAGCTTAAGCGAATGATTAGGGTCATGTTTCATAAATAAAGAAAAACAATTCAACTTTATGCATCCCAAAAAAGCGTTCATATATAAATCATAAATAAGAATTATGACAAGTATGTTAGCAACGTACATCGAATAACTGTTGCACCAAGGGCGGAGTGTCGGTCGCTTTTGGTGCTTGCGGAAATGCTAAGGGTTTGTTTGCCGGCGGCGCCGCCGTGCTCGGGCCGGAAGAGGACGGTTTGATGCTTTGTGTACTTTCGTCGGATATTTTCAACATTGCTTTCAAGAATGCACTCGGGTCTTGAGGCTGCGAGAGTTTTAAATTCATATTTTATCGTTAAAATTTAATATTTTTATATTGCACTACACATTTAAAAAAGATAAAGGTGAAAAGATAAAAAAAGAAAGTATCTACAGTTACGATATACAGTTCTTATCTAATTTAAAAAAGAAAATGCTTTGAAACTATGGTTTTCTACATAATAAGCATCTATCAACAGAACTAAGAAATAATACATCTACTAGACTAAAAAGAAAAGCAAAGATATTTTAACATATTTAAAACACTATAAAAAACGAATCGTGATTACAAAAAAGTGTGCATGTGAAAATACGTACAGATTATTTATAATTTAAAAAAAAATTATATTATTTATATAAATGAAGGCATTCAGATAATCTTTATTTTATTTATAGTAATTTAAAGAACAAATGATTTAAATAAAAATTTTTTTATCGCAATCGATTTTATAATTTGTTATTTAAAATTTAGAAATAAAAGTATACCATATAAATTTTAAAGTAAGGAATATAGTTTTGAATACTGTTTATAGTGTGACATAGTTTTATCTAAATTTATGAAAATGCTTTTAAAATAATTTTAATAGTTCTTTTTTTAAAAATAAATGATCAAATATGTGTATGATAAGTCAAAAAAAATTTTAAAGAAAAATAATAATAATTTAAATAGCATAAATTTCTACAACACCAAAACTACTGTTTGCTAATTACTAATTTATTTACCCAATTTTGATTTTTCCATGACTGCTTGCGTAAAAATCAAAGAAAGAAAAATCTATTAGTTTTACACATTCAATATAAGTTTTTTACGCGTGAACAACACACATTAATTTAAAATCCCTTAACCCTTAAATCAAGCTGTAATCATTCTTGTTATTATTCTACCACACTCGTCTCTCACTACTTGTGAGTTTCGATTAGTTTTTTCTGATAAAAAAACTATCGAGTATATGAATTGCTACAGTATTACTATACGTCAAACATTATTTGAAAAATCTAGTTAACTTACCGAATCTTTAGTCGCAGAAGCCGGTGGTAAGTTTGGCTTTTCTTTTGCCGGGGGTGGAGCCTGATTTTTCGGTGGCTCCATTGGTTTCTGCAATAAAAATATATTATAGTAATTTAATACAAATTAACCTTTCTCAGATTACGCATTTTATTCGTATGTTGACTGGACGGCAAATTTTAGCGCCTACGTTATCAGTCACTTTAGGTCGCGAATTCAGAAGGTCATTCGCTAGCGACCCCAAAGTCGTGGTAGTCGACGCCTCGATTGGGTCGATCGTGCGCACTTTTTTGTGACCATTTATGTATTTTGCCGCTAAGCTCGAAAAGTTCGAAGATATAGCAAAAGAAGTAAAAACCCACTTGTCAGACTTCGATTCGTATTTTTAGCTATAAGTAAACTACACCATTAGATCTTTTTTCCTAAAACGAGTGTAATTCTAATTTGCACTTATTTACACATTTGGGCTTAATAAGGAATAATTAATATTATTTAATGGAAAATGTAAGTTTTATTTTAATATATTAATATAAAATTTAGTTAAATTATAGATATTTTTATAGATATATTTTAATTTATTTTTAGCTAAGCAATTTCCTTAATAATGCTTAATGGAGCAATGTTTTGCAAAAATTATAAAAAAATCACTTGATTATGTTTTATTTGCACGCAAAATTTTTAATTTACACACAAGAAAAATTGATTTTAACAAATAAGTCAAATAAAAAATACAAATAAACTCCATTATTTCGTGCACAAGTCCTTCAAATCCAAATAAACAAAGTCTCAACAACCAAAACCTTTTAAATTTCAATTAATTCTCATTTTTTAAATCGGCGGATTAAAATAAAATTTTAACAAACCTGTATCTTGTGAAGTTCATTCCATAATGCCTGGAACTCAGAAGGTGCTTGCGACTGTGGACCTCTTTGTTGTGGATTTTGTGGATTACGTTGTTGCTGTTGCTGTTGTTGCTGCTGTGGTGGTAATCCCGGATTTCTACCTTGATCCTGGAATCTTTGCAGAACTACCGGCGGATTCGGGAATTGTGTTTGCTGCTGCTGTTCAGGTCTTCTTCCGTGGCTAGGTGATTCGTTAAATCCTCCAGGCCTTGGCCTACCACCTGCATTGGGCTGTTGTGGCGGCGCACGTTTGTTGCTCTGACCTCCATTCTTTGTGAAAGACGGATAGAAACTATTGAGTGTGGCCGGGTCAGGCGGCTGCTGCTGTTGGAACGGATGTGGTAGCTGCTGAGGATTTGGCTGTCGCCAGGCAAGATCGGCGGTTCGCGGGTTATTAGAGTTCGGAGGTGGTTGCTGCTGTTGCACCTGTTGCCGCCAGTTTGGAGAAGCGACGGTTACTTTAGAGACATTGTTCTTGTTCTCGATCTGGATACCGTAACTTATGTTAATGAAGTCCGTCGCTGCCAGTCGATAACTTCGGTTTGGAGAACAATTGTGAATTACCAGTCCACCTAAAATTATTTGAGAATTTCTTTTAACATAAGAAAATGCTAATATAATGGTATTTGTCTATATTTTGATAAACTATGGAATACAAATAATTCGTTTAAAAATATGCACATTTGTTAATAAACTATTACAAATTTTTCATTTATATAAATTAAGTTACTGTTACTAAGAATGAAATAAAAGTTACTTAGAATAATAAAATACCTGCAAAAGGCTTGTCAAACAACACTTCATACATGTTGAGTAATGCGCTTTCCCCTTTCTGTATACCAATAATAGTGCCCTTATAGCCAACAGGCACCGTAAAGCTTTCTCGTACGCTAATAATTCGATCAAACAATCGATGCTGGGCTCTTGGATCAGGCGGCACACTACCCGAGTTTAGTCCGGGTTTGTATAATAGATGCGGTTTGACCTGCATGAGGATAGTCTTGACTCGCTGGTCCGGCGGCACTGGCTCATCAATTTCCTTTTCGATAGCCTGCACAATTTCCGGCTCAAGCTCTTCAACGCCGCAAGCGCGCGGTATTGTGCCTAGAATCTTCTGTTGCTCTTTTAACCAGGCAACCGTCTCGTCCGCCGCTTCGTTACTGTAGGAAGAAAGTAAAAAGTTGTGCAAGTTATATTTGGTTATCAGACTATGAAGTTTAGTATTTATATATAATTTAAAGGGGATAATTACCCTTTCTCAGGAAATAAGTGCTCTTTCAGGAACATATCGGACGACAAAAGATTTTGCTCTAAACGATCAAAAAGTTCAGGGAACTTTTTCATATAACTTCGTACTAAATCAACGGCCTTTACGCTGTACAACCATACGCCGTTATTATCTTTTTTCGTAAAGCCTGGTACCTTTAATTAAAAACAAAATTAAATAAAGTATCCAAAAAGTTTTCTTTTAATTTCACTAATAAAAACTTACTTCTTCGTTCTTTTTATTGAACTTAAGATTCAAGCCAACATTATGCTTGCTAGAATTGCCACCTTCCGGATTGTCTCCATTTATTACAAAAATTGTACCTGTTATTCTGCTAAGAAGGTGACTGCTTATACCTAAACGCTGTGCAGCTATGTTGCCAGGCATATATCTCATTCTTGTGTCTGCCTGCAACTGCCGTATTTTATCGAAGTTAGGTTCTGGTATCACTCTCATTGATACTTTTATTCTACTTGTTTTCAAATCTACTCCTGCTTCTGTAACCTAATAAAGATATTTTATATTTAAAATGTATCCAAGAATATGAATTATTTATAATTTTAAGCTAAGTTGGTTATAAATAGTTGAATTTTTAAAAGTTATTATTTTTTTCAATTTATGTTAAATTAAGTTTCTTCAATTTAAGTTTTAAACTCAATGATGAATTGTCCTGTAATTAAACTTGCTATACAAATCTGAAAGTATTTCTTCTTTTTAAATGAGTTAAAAACTTTTTTCAAAGGATGTAATTTGATACAATATTAAAGTTACTCTAAAATACTATTTTAATAACAACGTTAAAATAAAATGTGGATAAAACAAACCTCTCCCATTGCACCATAGTGCGGATGTCCCAGCATGAAGCAAATTGTTTTCGGTTTAAAAACATCGGTAATTGATTTAAACTGTATGAAATCTTGGTTATGAACCGTAATGTCATAGAGAACGACTTGATAAGCGTAAGCCATTGCGTTATCGTTCCATTGTTTTTCGAGAGTCATTTTACCCTGCGATCCGTAAACATACTGTCTGCCGATGATCGGGCAGGCGTGTATGAGAATTTCTATATCTCCCACGTCTATACCCAGGCGAGTTTTATAGCTAAAAAGTAAGATTTAAAAATTATATTTATGGTGGTCCGTTAGTCGTAGATCAATGATTTATTATTAGAAGGTCACTTGTCTTACTTTTCCATTATTAATTTTCTTTGGGTGTTCCACGATGAAGTAACTTCGTTTGTAGATTCTTTATTGAAAATAGTGTTTTCATCTACTACTTGCTTTGGACTGTTGATACTGATTTTAATAAGTGAATTGGATACTCCCACTACAAATGCTTCTACCAAATGTGGCCAGCTGATGAACACTGTTTTGCCGATCCATTTCTTGGCCAATTCATCCAATGGTGGATTTTCTTTAGGTAGAACAGTGAGAATCATATTTTCTCGTCGTGATGGTTGCTCAAATACTTTCACCTATAATAAAAAATAGATTAATGTCTTTACCGAATATAATTATTTTAAAATCAAATTTTGTAACATTAAAAAATAAAATACCTTAGCTTTTGCGAAGCAGGCTGTGTGTGGAATGTGCTGTAACGTCGGGAATCCAGGATAGTAAACGCTAAGCTGAACTCCCTTACATAAGCCTTTAACTAGTTTGTCTAAAGGTATTAGAATTTCTTCTCTATTTACTAATTTCATTTGCGAAAAACTTCGAATGCTAGGGAAGTACTCTGGTGCTTCGTAAATTCCTTGTTCTTTTTCACAATATGTAAATATTGACATTGGTCCATGCTGATTTCGTCTTCTTTCATCAGCTGTTAGTATTGCATTACATGGTTCCATTGCTGTATTAGTTGCAAAAAAGTTAATTAATTAACAATTAAAAATTAAATTTTTAAAATTATGAAATTTAGATAGTATTTTAAATAAGACAATTAAACTTTTGATCACCTTTTAACAAACTTTTTTCGTCAATCAGTGGAATTAAAACGACTGCTTCCCACTCTTGTTTTTTACCATTTAAGTCTGTTTTAAAGTCTATAGGATAGTATTTAATGATAGGAGAATTTTCTTCAGTCATTAGCCCATGATAAGCTACAGGTAATAAGCTTTTACTAGCAGCTGGAAGAACTGCTAACAGTTGTTCGAATGGTAAAAATGGTGTTCCCATATCGAATTCTAGTTTTAAGTCTTTAAAATTTTTGATATCTGAAATAAAGGGCGCATAATGATGCGGATAATACCATGACCAACTACAACATCCATTGTAATAATAATGAAGGTTCCACTGAATCGCCCTAATATAACCCTCGGCTTGGGAACGCATTATTTCCCTAAAAAGAAATCATTGAATTAATATTTTTATACTTAATACGTTTAAAAACTTTTTTCATCACTTACGCATCGACATTTGCATATTCCATTTTATTCATATAATAATCACGCTTATGCTGTACAAATTCAAGATGCATATCAGTATCTTCATCAGATTCTTCCTCATCATCGTCATCTTCGTCAGATTCACCTAACTAATTACAAAAAGACAGCAATAAAATCACCTAATCAATTAAAAAAATTATACAAAAAGTTAAAATGTAAATTACCTCGGCCTCAGTAGCCATTATTAAAGCATCTAAGGCTTTATTTTTTGTTCTCTTTGGCGATGCATTTTCATCTGGAGAACTTTTACTACTTCTTTCAGTTTCATTAAGCCGTCTACCTGTTTTAGCTTCAAAAAATTTCAGGTCGGCATAAATTTCGTCAAACTGTTCTAAGTCATAATGTCCAAGTTTTTCCATAAATTTTTCAAAACGTTCCAAATTTAAAGTGCCTGCTTCATTTATATAACCTGTGAAAGATTTTACATAATTTTAATTCTATTTTATTTGAATATAATCATTAAGACAGAGATAAATATATGATTTCCAAAATCAATACAACTTACCATTTAAAGTTGGCAATATTTCCATATATGCATTGTATAAAATTGGCAGTGCACCATTTTCAATATGTAAATTTGGTAAATGTGGAATAAAATCGTTTCCCACTAAAAAACCCATTAAAATCCAGTCATCTATTATTTTTTCTATATCGAACTTGAAGGTTAATTTGTCTTTGACTGGAGAAAATTCATGTTCAAGATATTCTCTCATCAAAGACAAATGTAGAAGACAGAAATTAGTCTCCTCAGGAGTTAAAATCTTCTTTTGAGCTTTGCCAAATTTAACTTCTTCACGAAGTAATGAAAAGTGTGGTTCATGTGAACATAAACCTAACATTATGAGATCTGCATCTAAACCATATAAACAATGACGAGTATTTCCTTGATAATCTGGTTGGGCTTTCATATATCTAATATAGTCCATTATTTTGTGTTCGCCCTCTCCAGGTACCTGTGTGATAAATAATAATTTTAATCTTTTAATAATATAGTTTCAGTTATTACTTTGAATTAAATAAAGAAAAAAATTATTTTATCAAATAGAAATTCCAAAATTTTAAAAATACTGTCTTTAAACTTATTAACATGATATTTTTTATTCCATAATTTAAATAAAAATTAAAATGGATAAAGTAGAGTAGTAAAGTGATATTTTTACCTCAGATCCACTAAGTATAATTTTACATCTTTGCCATAACTTATCAGTGGATACTTTATATGTAATAAAATACTTTAACTGTTCATTAAGTTTTGACATAAATACTGTTCCTGGTGTAATGCAGTTAGAGTCAAATCTCGCTTCTTTAGGAATTTCTTGGCCCTTGGCTCTTGCCTTGGCCTCTTGTACTTCAGCCTCTTTCGCGGCTCTGAAACGACGTCCTCTCTGCTGATTAATTTTGGCACGAGGTGCCACACCATCCACAGCCATAAAAAACAGCTTCTGGGGCTGTATAATGCGGAACAATATTTCTATATAGTGAAATATGTTTTTAAATATAGTTTCTTCTGTTATACGAAATGATACATCAGCATCATTTGGATGAGAACAGTTGTGAATAATGCCATTCATATCTAAATATAAATTATCAAACTCAGGAATCTGTAAAGAAAAAGTAGTTAAATCAATTTTGATATAAAAAATTTCAGTTCTTATATTTTAAAATATAGCTAAGCATAGATATTGCATTGATACATGTAAATAAATATAGATAACATTTAAATAACCTTGGATAACATTGTAGCTTTAATAGACTGAATAAAAAAAAGTCTCATTCATGAAATAAACTAAAGTTATAATTTTTATATCTAACTTTTAGGTTATTAGAATTAAATCAAGAATTCTATTCTTGCATGAATTGTATTTAAAAAAAACTCTAAATGATTGTTACCAGCGTTTGAACATTAATAAATATTTATTTACATTTAACATACAATCTACATTTTGAAAATCCACAAAAAAAGAACTTAGGTACTCAAGAATGATCTTGAATTTATATAACAAATCTAACGAAAGGAAATGAATCTGCAAAATTCTAAGATATCATCCACAATATAACTCTGAACTAATCGATAAAATAAACAGAACTCCAAAATTTCAACCAATGCCCAAAACCATCACAGTTCCCAACAAAAACATAATTATCCAATAGTCCGCAACAAAAAGCAACATCCTTCATTCGACACCCAAAGCCACATGCATCTCAGCGACCGTAGACCCACAACAATAACATTCCACCAGGTTATGTTAATAACAATGAAAAAAAGCCCAATCCTCCAAAAACTCATCACCCTACCCCCTTAACCCATTCCCAAGCAAGACAAAGGGCCGCGCGATTCTCCACTCCAAAATCCACAGCATCCACTGTCACAACAGTCCTAAGTGCAAAAAAAATCAATGCCCCCTCGAACATCGCATCTCAACAACCCAGAGCGCGCAAAAAAAAGCACAATGCCGTCTCCAAAATACCTGATACTCCTTGAGCTTCTCGCTGAGGCAGGGATACCTTTCGCTAATGTATCTAAAAAACTTTGGTACTCCCATTTTTCCTTGATTCGCGTGTTTCCTTCGTGCGAATTAGAAACACAGCCGCTCTCGGCTTATCTCCCCTTAATAAATTAAAAACTAAAAAAAAAAACAAACACAGCGTGGCTGTTGGGGTGTCCGGGGAGAGCGCGTTACTTTGCGACGTTTCGCGCGCGGTGTGTGTCTGGAGAGCGCGGAATCGTTTCAATTAAAATAAAAGTCTGTCTCTCTCTCCGCAGCGCCGAGTACAGCCGCTCTTCGCGACGAGGGAAAACACACATAGAAGCGAACTTTTGGCTCTTCTCTTTTCTCTTGCTCTGTCTTTCTCTTTCTAGCGGAGTGTTTTCCTCTTCTATCCTTTGTATATATCGTATGAGAATCGCGGGATAAGATCCGTACGAAGCCGCGAAGTAGGCTACAAGTGGCGGGCGCCTGCGGATATTCGCGAAGTTGGGCCTGGATATAATTGCGTTGTTGGTGAGGGAAGGGGGGAGATGCTGATTGTGTTGTTTTGGAGTTTGCGAATGTGTGGCTATTGTTGGGGTTTGGTTGAGGTTTTTTTTTGCTGATTGAGTTTTTTGAGAGAGGTGGGAGTGAGAGTGCGAAATTTTGGAGAGAAACGTTTTTGTGACGCAGAGTAGTGTTGCCGTTTTGTAGTTTTTTACGACGTTGGTTTCGACAATTGATTTAATAATTACAATCGGTGTGTGAATTTTCTTGAAATAACGATGGCAACTTTAATTTATGCACTAATTTCTAAAATGACTAGCAAATTGCTAACCTTCACTTGCGAATTCAAATTCGTTCGATTGACTTTTTAAGTTTGGCCAGCCTGACCGATCACAGCGACATCAGTTCAAGTTGTTGCCATGCCACACGGCCATACTGCTGGAAATTCACCGACGCTCTGCCATTTTGCTGCCGACTCTCGAGCGATTCGGACGTTTTTGGAGTTCTACTGGTCGGCTCCCTCGAGAAGCCTTTGAGGTAAGGAGACGCTACGTTAATATTAGTCGACGGAATCCGCGTGAATCTTGGTGAATTTCGTTTTAAAGTTGAATATATGGCTTATTTGTTGATTGGAAAGGTTTATTTAAGGCAACGGTGCTTTTATTTTTAATTTTTTTTTTCACGTTTTGTTAAGAAATGTGCGATTTGTACTTTGCGGTAATCGTGTTTTATATGAGCGGTGTTGCACTTTGAAAAGTTATTAAATATAGCTTTTATTTATTTTAATTAATTATTTTGGCTTGTTTTCCTTGCGGTAATCTAGATTTATATTGCAAAATTTAATTAAAAAACGTTATTTTGAGTATCCGGCTTTGTAGAAGCAACACGTGCTCGTAACTTTGAGGTAGTGCCGTAGTATACTAGTATTGTACAACTATTTATAATGGATACTTATGATCAGAATTTAGGATACTTTTCGTTATATAATTTATTGGCAATTTCGTTATTTAATTTAATATTTTAATGTTTAAATAATCATAATGATGATAAAATTGTAGTCTCGTTCGTATGAAACTTATGATTACAAATACAATTTAGCTGAATAATTGAAAAATAAAAATTCTTTACTTAATTTTAATATAAAAATTGTAAAAATTGCTTTTTTGTTACAGTTACAAAAATGAACTTTCACAAGGGGGATAAGACCATGAGGCTAGCTTTTCTTAATTCTGGCTTCATGAAGGGTAGCTGAGAAAAGTTGCAATAAAGTGACTTGAATCACTGTAATCTGGATGAACCATTTGAACAAGAATTTTCCAATTTAAAATGGAAAAATTAAGGTATGTATTTAATATAATGTAATTTTTTAAATTAAAAGTAGTATAAGTATTTTTAGAACTATAGCACTTTTTGCTAGTGTATTTTTTCTGAGCAAATTTAATATTTAATACTAAAGTTAATAGTTTAAATGATGATTTCTTTACCGCCCCAGTCTGAGTTCTATGACTGATTCGGGATTTCTGAAAAAATAAATAAAATATTTTAGAATTTTATTCTAAAGTGTTCGTTTGAAAATAAAAAATTCAATTTCATTTTCAGTTTGGATCACCGTTTGATGTCTTTCAAACTTGCTGTAAATTACAGAATTAAATTGCTGCCACCAAGACTGTATGGTAAGTGTCTCAGAGTTGACTTTTATAACTTTTATGTAACATAAAATGATGAATGCTATAAACGTCCCAGTCAAACAGAATGATCAGTGACGAACGTTTTTTTTCTGAATTTTTAATAATTAATTTCGTTAATGATTAATTATAATGATTTGTATGAAAACTAAATGTATTTATATTTTATAGGTATCCTTTGGCTTGCATCGTCAATCAGATTAAGCAAATCCAACATACTCGGATGCATCTTTTCCAATGGATAGTATTCAATGTATGCAATTAAATATGGTAAATAACCTTGATGCTTAGTAAAAATTTAATTTGTGGAATTTTAATGATGATTTTTTAGTTATCCCTGTCTTACATACACATGGAGAGAATACTAAACTGATGTTTATCAAAAAATTTCATAATAATTCATAAATGTTTCGGTCAAATTATAATAAATTATTTTATTTTGTTACAGAAACTAAGGAAAGATAAAAATAGAACTGGCAGGTGAACACGTGCGCGCACGAAGAAACACGAGTAGCGCACGCCGCCACGTGATGTTAGTTGCACTATTCACTCCCTGATGAACAGCACGATCTCTCAGCATGAGGACTTTTTTTCCGTGTACAGCAATGAAAAGCAAAATCTGAATAAGTGGTAAGTAATTTGTATAAAAAGTAAAACATTTGTATTAGTACAAATTAACTTTTAATGATGATTTTATTTGACAAGCATATGACTGATTCATTTTGATGTCACAATTTTACTGATAGTAAAAAGAAAAACATTAAAATTTTAATTAAAACTATTATACAATTACTAATTTATTACTTTATTTCTTTACAGATTCTGGAAATCCACCATTGTAGAAATCTGGTCATTTCAATGCTTCAATACTTGCAATATTGCAAGGGATAAAATGTAAGTTTTCCTTATAAAATTAATTCTTTTTGATTAATAAAAATTTATTTGTTTTGAAAATTTTAATGATGTTACAACAAATATACGCTAATATGATAATGTTAAATGATTTGTACTTGCCCTCACTGATGATGAATGTTAAATACGAAATAAAGTAAATAATATACGACATGTGTTTAAATAAATATTTTATTTATGTTTCAGATTTATATAATTTCAAAGAAGAAGCACAATCATGTCTTCAACAAGTTGATTCACATTGGACTTGCATCAAGAAATCTTAGCTAAATTAAAATGTACGTTTTCATATAAAACATTAGAAAGATACTGTAATGATGTTGTTAATATACGCTATGAATTTTATGAAATCATCTTATTACTGAACAGTATCTTTTATTTCCATTATTAAATATATCGGTGTTTATTTTTTATTAACAAGTTTTTTCTTTTTCAATTTTCAGATGGAAGAAATGCTATTAAGAGTTAAAAATTCTGTAAAAAAAGTAAATAAAAATAAATATTTTTATTAAAAGATAATCATTGTTATTACATATTTTTATATATTTTTTCCTTTCATTAATATTAAGTAAATTTACGATCAACATAAAAGTTTCTTTAAAAATAAATGCTACAGAATTACTTAATGCTAAAATATTTTAATAAATTAAAATCAAATACATTTTTTTCGGATAATTTTTTAAACATTTTATTATAAGTATTCTATCTTTTTGCACTACAAAGTTTGAATTTCTTAATCAGACTAGAAATATTTAAACAATAACTGTTTAGAGTTCTTGTAAAAATAGCGTTCTAAAATAAAAAAAAAGCGAATTCTTAAAATCGATAAAAAACAAAATTAACAAATTTTGATAACTTGAGATAGTTTATAGGGATCTTCAAAGTCATTTATTTATTCAATTCACACCACCAAATGCGAATCATAAATATTTAAAATAAAATATCTAATATTATTTTTAAAGTACTATATTTACAATACCGTATTTTAAATACTATGTCTTAGTCCTGTTGAAAGTCCTGCTGGATTTCTACTTGAATTTTCACCTGGAGTTTCAGTTGGATAGGTATACTGGATTCCACGCGGATTTCACTAAAAATTGTATCCAAAACTTGGATTTTCATGTGTTTCTGCAGCTGGATTTCTCGTGGAGTCCATCCAATCAAATACTCACTGTATTTGAAAATGTTAAAAATAAATTTCTACATATTACAAGCATATGTATCACATATATAATTACACGTAATATTTCAATGCTTTAAAAACGAAAATTTCCAGCTCCTCATATAATACCTATACATTTGCTTTATATTCGTCTCAAAGTATGAATTTTACTGAATTTTTCAGTATAACTGAAAAGATTCAATTAGAACATTAACATATCGAAAAACGTAGCAAATACATGTATAAAATACAATACGTTTTATACAATTTTTAATTGTTATATAAATTCTGTTTTATGAACTTTTATTACTATAATGGATCTTTAAAAGGGTTTGACAATACATAAGTCTTTTACAAAAAAAAAAATAAAAGATAAAAGAATTTGATATAGTGATCGGATCAAAATTCTATACATATATACGTAGATTGTGTACATAAACTTTTTCGAAACTTTTTTAAGACTTTACAATCCAGACTTTTCTTAGATCCGTGTTTTTTTATTCCGGTCAAAATGATGGCAAGTATAGGGCTATTTTCTATAGCATATTAAGCTCGAAATCCTATACGAACGCACTTTTTTCATGTTGTGGAAATCAATTTCATCGAGAATACGAGTCAATACGTATCGGAAAATTATTAAAGTTTATATAGCAGTAAAAAATATTTATAGTAGCGATGTACGAAAATAGTGCAGTGACATTGATTGATCTGGAACAAGTGAAAATCGAATCAAGCCTTAATGGGCAATCAAAAGTTGGTATACCACCGATACACGTCAAAAGGAAGGCAATCCTCGAATACGATATATCATTAGATCCTTCGTTGGATACGCAAGTTTTTAGACTTGATAATTCTCCGAGGAATCATTGCATTTTGACGGATAATACTAAGTTGCCCGCAGAATTTGATGTTGAATCACTGATTTGGGTTAGAAAGTGAGTAATAATTAAATAGTAATAAATTTATCTACGCAGCAATTATTAAAAAGTTCTATCTATTCAGGTAATTGAATTTTCAACTATTAAAATATATAGAATAATAACGAAAACTGTGAAATATCGACAAACACTAAATGTGAATTCATAATGTCGACGGGAAAAGTTTATCCTGCAACATTAGGCTTCAAATGGGAAATTAATAATTTCCATAGTTTATCAAGCAAAGGCGTTAGAAATAAATTAGAATCGCCCTCGTTCACAATAAAATCTGGCTTAGATGTCGAATCAGAGTGGTGTATATTGTTGTATCCAAAAGGAAGATTTTTTGAAGATTACGTTTCTATTCTCATAATCTGCAAACAAAACATTGATATTACAGTAGATTTGACGATTTCTATACAAAACGATAAGCATGAAAAAATTATTGAAGAAGTTTGTAAATATCATTTTGGGAAGAGCCGTAGTTATGAAAACAGTACATTCGTAAAACAGCAGTTAACAACGGACAGTCTAAACAAAGCACTTGTGGATGATACGCTAACAATATTATGTCAAATCAAAGTTACAAAAATTAATGGTAAAATTATTGAATCATTGGAAAAAGAAGAAAATGCAGAACCAATTTACTGTAGACTGAGGGAATTCGATGATTTTGAAATGCTCCTTAAAGATGGAAATTTCGCTGACGTTACTTTTAGCGTAGGGGAAAATAAAATGCGCCTGCACAAATGTATATTAAGTATT
>UELX01000664.1:0-65806 GCA_900480035.1 Eupelmus urozonus | reverse complement strand
GACTTTTCACCCTCGCTTCGCTCGGGCGAAAAACGTCTCACGAGGCAAATAATCACCTTCCACACCCGTATCGAAATCTACTATTCTTGAATTCAGAAATTCTCGATTCTTATTTAATACACTAAAGCACTAAAAATTACAAAAATAAAATTTTATCAAGAATTATATCTATTAGCGTGATTTCATAAAAATAAGCACGATATCTATTTGTATGCACAGCTAATTATACCAAAGGAACTTCATTAAAAGAATCAATAGGACAAGTTTCAGTATATTTACTGAGCATGCGATATTATTCATTACAAAAATTATGTAAACTATTTTTTAGGGTGACATCGAAGTTTGCACTTTTCTATATACTTTGATCTTTTTGATCACGCATGCACTTTCAAAACTTTCGAAATTTAAAGCGGCTTTAATAGAAAATTTTGAACTCATACTCTATAATTGTACAAAATACGGAATAATTTTATTATTTCTAAAATGAATGAAAAGAAATTTCATGGGAGCAATGGTTTAAGCTATACATATCTACTCAATTATGAATACATTAAAATTCTCAAGATTGCGTTTTGAAATCTCAAAGTAAGAAATAAATTTGATATTTCAATTCATTTTTTATGATTTAAAATAAATCTTAAAAAATAATGGTAATCAGTGAGTTTGTCCTTGGTTACTTTCTATTTTTATTTTCTTTTTTGAAAATTTCTGAAGGTTGTTTAGTTTCTAAAATCATATTTACAATATTAATATTGTTTTTCCTTGAAATTTCATTCAACCTTCTAGTCTGACTATTTCATTTAGTGAGCAAAAAATAAAGTATACTGGAAACGTCTCCTCCACTAGGTTATAGGTACAGTGGACTCTGATTTCATTCTCATATTTCACAAGTAATATTGTTTGATTTACAAAATACTTATTAATCAAACATGGGTTTACTAATTGAATATGCATTTAATATCTTTCTATTATAGTAAAAAATCTATTACCTCTCAAAAATAATTACTTGAAATTAATCTTTTTGATAAAAAAAAAACCTCAAACTATTTTTACAGTGTACTTCCCCGACAGGTGTTACTTATGTATATGTTTATCGTCATGAGATAATTAGTCTAGTGAGCTATTTCATCGTGCTTTTTTTATCTATTGATATTGTCACTGTCATATTCGCATCTTTTCCAGTGCTCTTTTTATGTAGATGTCATTTTTTCTAAAATTTTTATTATAATTTCCAGTTTTATGTACTAGGCATAATTTATTGATTGTCTATCGTCTAATAAGTGGTGGCAAATAGACCCGAATAATGCAGACGAGCTTGATCTCTATAGCGATTTTTGGTTGTATGCACTAGCTGAATAATAAGAGTAAACTTGAGTGTATATATCATCCAGTGGATAGAACAGATGTGGCGTCTTTAATGACGCTCGCACATGAATACAATGTAATTGCACCGATTATTTTCATTGAAGGCTATGAAGTTTATGAGCTTCTAAATATGTTACATTTTAATCATTTCATTCTTAGAAAAACGAAGTAGTTTCTTTTTGTTGTACGTTTTGCTAGGTCATGGACTGGTTTTATTGAGGATTTCTTTTCAATTAGACACGATAAAATCTAAAAATAGATACAATTAAAATGTGCAAAAATAGTTCGCTTTGTATAATATCTATGAAATTTTTGTTAATTTTGTTGATTATATTAAAGAAAAATTGTAGGTCGTTGCTTATTTAAACGGACATTGAATGACATACAAACAATAACTTTAATGTTTTACATAGTTTTGTGATGTAAATATAGGTAAATATTTTTGTTATGAATTTTTACTACACACTTAAAAAAATAATTATTAAGAATTTCTTGTTTGGTTCTTTTTTCTAAAAGTATCATTAAACGTTTATGAAAAAAATAGTCATAATACGTATAGCTCGGAAGAATTATTTATAGTTTATATTTTTACTTTGATCGCTAAAGTTTATAATTACCGTTGAAAAGTTTTTAAATTACAAAAAAAATTATATTGCAAATCAATAATAAAAACGCCTTGTATGTTTATATAGATGCAGTATTTAATTTCATTGTCTCATTCATTTAATTTTCATTTAAGGCAATTGCTTAATCATTGAATATATTTCCTTAAACAACAAATTATTTGCAGAAACTTGTGAATTTTCCTTGTATTTTGGCTTATTTTTTTCCTGTAACGATAACAATTATTGCAAAGGCTCAGTCGTACTATTCTACCCTGGGATTTTTACACCTCTTTCTGTATAATGAGTTTATAGCAGTATATGTCTTGACGATTTTAATATTTTACAAATCTATTTTTATTTCAAGTAAAAAAAATCAATTTTAAATACATATTTACTCAACACTTATTTTTTAAAAGTTTTGAACTGTAATAATTTTTCTACAGTTACCCTAAAAATAACAGTGAAGGTAATGATTATGAAACAACTCAAGTTACTAGACAAATTTAGTAGATCGTTTTTCTTATTTGACAGAAGACGTTTAATCAAATGTTTTTATGACAAAGTTTTACTTTTTTTGCTTTATAATGGAACATTAAGTGAATAATTATCTTCTCAAAGAACAATATATCGAAATTTCATTCTAAAAAGTAACCTTCACGTTATGACTACCCTGATTATTCATATCCTCTTAAAAAAAGACGCATCTTTCCTAAATTTAGCCAGAAGTAAGCAGAAAATCCAGGCAATTATAGAAAGTCGACTCATACATATACGTACAATACGCTATTAGATCTACTGAGTTCTACCTACTCTCAGTTTACTCTCAATCGGCACTAGAGATTCACTCGCAAGTCCACGCGAGACGTCCTATAATTACCAAACCCATCTCCTAACCGCTAGTCGTGAAAAATTTCTTTTTCTCCAAGTACGCAGTGCGCACCCTTGTGACGACAGCTTGCCGACAGTTAACCTTGCTTCCTCTCTTTTCCTCGGCTGTAATTATATTTTTAAATGACAGGGTACTTAAAACACGAGCTATTTGACTGATCGCTCCCGCCGTCGTGCGGTCAGTGGCACCTCTTCGCGAGCCAGGGCGTGTCGTCGTCGATATACGGACTTAACACAAATACACGCTCGCGTTTGCGTAATAACGAGCATTCCTTGACTGCGTGATATATACCGTAATTTCGAAGTGTGGACGACGATTATGCGCCGCTCTCAGATTTGCATATTGGCCCGAGCATGGAAAATTAGTGAATGGGGTCGAGAGCCGACGATTTGTATGCGCCGTTCTCGACGAGTTTTCAATTTCTTCAAGATGGATGCAGCTCAAATCAGCTTTGATGTTTTCTTTTCTTTTATTTGCGCATTATCGTATAACTATGATGATGCTTAACACATATAATATCTAATTTTGGGGTGTTTACTCCATATTAATAATATGTTTGTTGAAGTAATAATCAAGCAACACATTAGTGATACGTTACTTTCTCTATTGGACTTTATCTAGAAAAGTTTCTATGATTTATCATCTTTCAAAACAAAATGCGTAGGCATAAAAAATTCCCACCGTGTTATCATTCTTGGTAGCCGTTACACATTCATCTCTAAAAAGCAATATTTCTAAGGTTAACCTTTATTATTACAGTAGATTCAAAACATAAACTTGTTTAAAAACATTTTATCTTAAAGTGAATATGAAAATAATCGTATAAAAAAGTTAAATTCAAATTAATTTTACGTAATAAAGTTTTATGAGTTTTGAAGCTATTTTAATAAAATCATATTTTTAGATATAATCTATAGATTTGCGTTTCCATAAGTTCCAATTAGTTTAAAATTTTCTCAACTATAAACATAAAACAAATTATATCATAATTTATAAATGGACTAGGAACTTTTAATCAAAAAAGCCGCGGAATAAAAATAACCAATAGATAGGGTCTTGTTTATGTAAGTGAAATTATCTTGATAATAAATGTTCTTAATCAATCACAAATATAAATGTAAATGCCATAAATAATCAACTCCCATGTAAATTAAACTAATTTTTTTCTGGTAAGTAAAAATTAATATTATTGACAGTTGGCTCTTCTGAGATTCGTTTTTCTGAAAAACAATATGTCACATTAGAAAAATATTCTTAGTGAAAAAGTGTAACTACTCACTAAATTAATAACTTTCTCTCTCCATTGGAGCTCTGATTAATGTCGGAAATTATTTTGCGGTAATTTTGAAAGATAAGTTGACCGTCCACTTTGTGCCCGTATGTAAATTGGCTATTAAAAACAGACTACTTGGATAAAAGTAATCTTGTATATTTTCCTACCTACCTAGCATTTTAATTAAACACTTGGATGTAAAGTATTAAATATACATCCTATTACGATTTACGTTAAAGTTCAGTCCTCACAAATTTTTGTGAACAAACCAGTTTTTCTTGTATTTTATTCGAAAATTTTATTACTTGTACTTTCTAGAAAAAGTATTATTTTATGGAATTAACAATTTGTATACTATCAAATAATTTTTTAACTTATTCTTTAAAATAGAATATTTACAATAGACAGTGCAATAATTGAAATTTTTTTAGTATCCATTACCACTTGACATATTTTTTTTCTATCTTATGTCACTAAAAATTTAATTTTACATCTAACATTTATCTAATAAATCTTGCTGCTTAAACGGAAAATTTTATTGTAATTACATTCAAAAATTTCAGTTCTATATTTTATTCTAATTTTTTTAACCTCAATTCTAAGTTGTTAATGCAGTTAGCATCCAATTATTTTAATTGTCTGCTGATAAAGTACATTTTTTCCCAGTGTTGACAGATAAGCTTCCTCTGTCCTATGTCCCTTGTTAAAAAAAATTATTGAATGGGATAAATAAAACTTTTTATGAAAATAAAAATCTTTTTGTCTTATTGTTGAAAAAAATGAGTGATCCAATTTTTCTAAAGTGCTATTGTTTAACAGCTCAGGAATTTTTTCACTCCTCGATCGTACTTCCCCTGTTTCCCTGCTTACGAATGCCGACATATAAAAAATACCCCCCGCGCAGTTATGTAGCACACACACATATACACACGCGATGCATTCGCAAAAAAGATAAAATGCTTGTAAAGCAGCATTAGGCGCATGCGCACCATAGCATCCCACAGTCCAGTTCTGTGGGAGCTCAATTTGAATTTTCGACCGTTGCTGCCTGTCTGCAAGTGTGCGAGAGAGCGAGTTAGAAAACGATAGAGAGCGTCGAGGAGAGAGGAGAGGTAGAAGGAGTGAGGGGGGGGGGCAGTGTACATACATACAGCGTCTGCCCCCGCCTGTCGACTCTCTCTCTCTCTCTCTCTTGCTGTCTCTGTCTATCTGGTTTCTCTGTTCCCCCCGTCAAGTCTCTCGTAGCGTTGCCCCACCCGCGGCGTCGAGTCGCACGCGCGCGCTCTCTGCTGGCTCCCCCGTGCGCTCCGTTATAAAACCGAAGCGACGCCGCTGCGAGAGGTTTAGTGCAGCTCTAGCACGTCCAGAGTGTGTGTGTGTATCGGCACGCATCTTCTCCTTCCATTTGTTATTATTTTCTTTACTCGCTCCATCGGTAGCTGCACCTCACTCGAGTCTCATCACCGCAGAAGATCATCCTAGGAGCCTTTTTGCTTGGTTAATCTTCGTGGGGGATACAAGTCTCGTGTGAAAGCATTTCGCGTGTGAAAGCTCAAAAAAAGACTGAACAAATTGTAGAAATTTATAACTGAGAGCAGTGTGCGCTTGCTTGCTTTTCACCTACCAAAGGACTCTCTCTCTATCTCTGCGTGTACACGGCTAGTGAAGTGTTCCTCGGCAGTTGTTGCAACGGCAGTTCACTCCTGAACCGTAAGTTTTTCTAAAGTTTCAAGCAATTTTTTATGCATCCAAGCTCCGAGAGTAGAGCGTTCTCCTTTTGGAGTGAAAGCGTGCGCGTCTTCTGCTGCAATGCAATAACACAGCAGCAGCAGCAGCAGCAGCAGCTCGCGCAGCGTTCGTGTGGAGTAGAGAGCGAAGCGTGAGTAGCAGAGTGCAGGAGAGAAATCGCGCGCCAAAATCGATGCGTCTGCTCCGGTTTGCGGGCCGCGCGAGCGCGCCTGTCTTGGTGACCGTCTGTGTGCACGAAAAGCTTGACTCTCTGCAGCGGCGAAGGGAAAAAATAGGACTATCGATTTGCGAGGCTGCTGCTGCTGCTGCAGCGTGCGTACGCTCTCTGATAGCTCGCGTAACCTCGTCGCCTCTGGCCCACTCCAACTTTTACACAACATTCCTCGCTTTCGCTAAAATCCATTGGCTAGCTGTATACCTATCTTCTACGCCTATTTTCGAATGCTCGAGGATGGCTCGCGTAAAAACGCTGCATTCCGAGTCGCGATTTAAATATTTTCTTTTCTCGCCGTGTGATGTAATTGCTCGACGGTGCCGGAATATAAATATAAAATGTTGCAACTCGCTAACTCTCTCTCTCCCTCTCCCTCTCAAACGCGTCGGCTAGAAATATATACTCGAGGTTTCTCTTGAACTTTGAGCGCTAAAAGAATAAGTAGACTGCTGCATTGTATTCCTTTGTTCGAAGCAGATTTTCTTAACTCCAGAGCGGAGCAATAAAAAGCGAAGCGTGACTAACTTAAATTCTCGGTAGAAACTCCTCCCTCCCATTAGATGAAAACGCTCGCGGAGCAGCTCTCTCGCTCTATCTTTTTGGCCCGTTTCTCGGCAAAAACCGATCGAAAAGAGCGAGCTAGCCGCAGCAAGAGGCCGAGTGTTCCCCTGCGAGCACGTCGCAATGTTTACAATGATTATAAGGCAAAACCGGTCCAAGTTCATCGGAGCGCTACGGTTGCGCGCGCGAGCGCAGGCGCGCCGGGCGAAAGTTCAGCGTGGTCGCGCGCCGTATACAGCGCGCCTGCAGCCCGACCTGACCCCGACCAACATACGCGATCGAGCCCATCGATCCGTGCCCCGAAAAATCGACGCCTATGCCTATACAGCTCCCATTTTTTTACCCTCCTCGCCATGAGCGCGCGCGCGCGCGCGCTACGTCGGCTCGGTGTGAGAGAGAAAGGCTTTTGGTAGTTTTCGAGCGCGAATAACGCGAGCCTCTCCGTGGCTATGTGTATGTGTGTGTAGGTAGGTGCGCGACGAGCCGCGCGACCGTGAGAATCAATACTCGCGTTGAGAGAGAGAGGCGATGACGAGCTCTCTGCGGGGAAAGCAAAGCGAGCAGTGGCTTCGGGGAGTGAGAGTTTGCTGCGCGAGCGGCGTATCTTTGTATAGAGCCATCATTATCCGAGATTCTTCAATCGCTACAATATTTATCTTCGCTATTTGTTGTGGATCTTGTAGACGCGATATTGATAAAAATATGTAATGGAATACAAACAGTAGCATGCTTGTATGGATTACGCAATTAAAACAATAACAAAACAAATTTACCAAGTTTTCCATCAGCATCTTGCTTGTGCGACTGTTTCCATCGGTATGCTGCGGTTCGCGTAAATGCATGCGTGACTTATACGCGCCTTATATAAGTTTATCGAGCGCGAGGGAATTTTCTTCGTGTATATAATGAACTTATATGGATTTTCCATGTTGATGGCGCCCGCAAAATCAAAACATTGTGGATTTACTGCTCTGGGGGTTATTTATCATTATGGTTGATGCCGGGCAGCGATGCGTCCTTGTGAAAAACGTATACGCCGCAGTTAAACTAAAAAAATAAATAACTTTTAAATTTTATGCAAATGCAACTTTAAGCTTGTATCGTATGTTTCGGTTTGCAAATACGAATATACATTCATGCATTTTTATTTAAAATTAATAATTTTCTTGTATAATTGAAAATTTAAAGCTTTAATTTTTTATTTATAATATTTTGAAGCCCAATAAATTGAATTATTGTATATAATATTTGCTTGTCATTTACACAGTCAAGACTGGCATTTTACAAAATTATTCTCAAAACGATAAAACAAGTACAAGGTAGTATTAGCATTTACAAACTTCACATATATGTGAGTACACGGCTCGTTCTATATATCATAGCAGTGGAGCAGGGCTCCTACGCGGCGGCGGAAAAGCCAATCGTGAATTTCAAATTTCCAGCGGCCTGTGACGCCGCTGTGCCGAGAGAGAGAAAGAGAGAGAGAGAGAGAGGGCTATAGATGTACATTGCGGGTTATTAAAGTCTTGCGGCGTGCTTAAGTATGACTTATTGCCTCCGCGGCAAAGGAGGCTTGCCAACGCAGCCTTGTCTAGCAGCGTGTTCTGGAAAGCCCGATTATGCCTCTTTTTCCGCTGGCTTTTATCAATCTTTTCTTATCTATTAGCGCGCCGACCGGTACCGTTAAAATTTCATTCGATGACCCAACGGATCGCCACAGATTGGAATTTAGTTACATAAGTTACAGCTACTATAGCTGTAAAGCAAGCACTATCAGAACTTCCTCTCGGATAATATCGAAATTTCTTATCTATAAGCAGCGCCTATATTTTTATTACTTGAAAGCCTCATCACCCAGCAATGCTATTACAATAACAAAGAAGAGCCCGGCTCTGTTTTTCCCATGCTCGCGCGCGCTGATGGTAAAAACCAGCATCCATCGAGGCGCGCGTATAGCTTCGTGCGCTGGCATAACTCGCGGCTCTCCTCGTCGCGCGCGGAAAATCGATGACGGGGAAAAACGGGGGCGTGCACTGGAGCCGTTCTCCTCTCTCTCCTCTTGCTTGCTCGCGCGGCCGCCGATTTATCGGCCCGGATGCTCGATAAGCTACTGCGCGGAATTTTGGCCGCGATCCTAGCTCGAGAATATACCTACACTTTTTCCACTAGTCCCTGCGGCTCGAGGATGCCGAAAGTAGGTTGAGGTGACTGCCATTATATTTCCGCTGCTCTCGTAATTTTGTACAGTTTTCTTACTCCGGCCTGTACTCTTTACATTTTTTTCCTTTTTTTTTTTGAGAGAGAGTCAAGTTGAACCGATCTTACCGTACGGCTGCATCGATCGTATCGATTAAACTTCAACTGGATTCTTAATTAAGCAGATAGTGCGATTGCGGATAAGCAACACTCGAGGCGCTTTTGAGAAAAAGCACTGCTTTTATCAAACTTTCTAATAAATTAAGGACGTCGTACGCAATCGCTCGCATTCCTGCGAGCTGATCGATATCTCGGTATCTCGGGGCACGCGCCAGCTCGATAGTCTCCAGCTTGACGTAATCGTTAACACTTTATCTTTCCTCGCCGCACATCTCTGTTGCTATATGCCTAAATTCAAAAACGCCCCGGGTGACTCGCCGGCTTTTTTATCGGGGTAATCCAATAGTCCAATTCGTCGAATCTAATTCAATCGCCCTCGCTCGCGGGGCGCCGCGAAAGAGACCTTCTATCGTCCCTCTCGCTCGAGCTGACTCATCAGCGGCAAAGGGTTAAGCCCCTCTTCATCTCGTTTCAACGCTTTCTATAATAATCCAGGATTTGGCCTGAGATAAAGGCTTGTTTTACGGTATTGCTTTCGCTTTCCTTTCGGTTTCGCGGTATCTTAATTACGTACTTTGAAAAATGTTAATTTTATCTTAATAGTCACTGAAGTTTTCTCTTTCAAAACCACACATTTTCCTCATCGATTTATTATTTTATCGAGCTCAAAACATCGAGGCATCCGCGCAGTAAAAAGAAAATCCCGACAACGTAGTTCCAACATCAACAAACTCGGAATTCCTCGGTAGCCTCAAAAGCTTGGTTATCCCGTCCATTAACCGGCGAGAAACGCCGCAATTTCCCCATCCCGCAGCCTTAGCGCAACTGCGTAGCATGAAAATCAAAAAAGTTGGAATATAACAGAGAATGAAAGTAGAGAAGCGACGATAAGATTCGGCCTGGCAGCGTCGCGTATCAGCCAGCACGCGCCGCTTGAAACCCGAAGCTATACGTACACGACTGTAAAACGGTTTTAGGCGATTTGCAGTGCGTTTTGTTTCTCAGGCACGGACGTATACAGCACGTGAGAGTAGATGGAGAGGGAGAAAGAGCTCGCTGTTTATCATCGCGACTCGTTACCTCACGCGGCCCGTCTTTAATTACAGGCGCGCGCGAGCTCGAGCGCTTTGTTCTGCTCTTTCTCGGAGGGACACGAGTCAGTTAAAAATAACGCGTCGCCGCTCTATCTTTAGATTCGCTTAATTGTATTTTTATATGCGCGAACCAAAGGAGACGGCGCCTTTGTCTTTCACGCGTGCCGTTTGTAATCTATATGCTGTTTTCGACGCGAGGGATGCGACTCGTTGTATAAGTCTGCCTTTGTCGAATTACGTTTTGCAAGAACTGATATAGAGGGATGATAAATAACTTATTGTTTTATTTTTTGTTTAATAAATAATAAAATTGATTGAACGGAAAATGAAACGAAGGCCTTGGCTCGAATTAATGACAGCATCGAGCTTAGCCGTTAATAAATCAAAATTTCCATATCCTCGGACAAAAAGGAGCCTCTCACGCGTATCCTTGGCCAAGAACTGAATGCGCGCGTGCATCGATTAACGCGTCGTCGGCGGCGGCGGGACCTCGGCGGCGGCTTTTTTCGTCATTACGTGATCAGTTCTTTTAATTGTAATTCATGATAATGGAATGCGCAGACTGGACTTACTTTCGAAAGGCCGCATTTCCGTTATTGCGCATTAACCTCTTTAACGAAAAATGCTTAGTTGCACTACGTGATGAGCGAATAGTTGTACAAGAGAGAAAACAAACACAAAAATCATTAGAATTGTAAATAAACGGTTTATTTACATTAACCGTTCTAAGTGTCTTAAAGCGCGAATGACCGTATAAGCGAAAGCTGAAATTGCCCATCGCAGGCTAATCCAAAAAAAGCCACTTAACCAGCCGACAAAGGCTCTTGGCGAAAAAACTTGAAACTCTAGAGCTGGCCTGTCCCTCGCTCCCGAGCGCAGCGAAGCGAGCCGTTCGCATATATAGGGCTCGAAGGGTCGTCGGCTGCCTCCCTCCTCGTCGACGGAAACCTACATCCCCTCTCGCGCGCTACAGAGCTTTCTCTACACACACACACACTCGCACACATCCGACTCTCCCTCTCGGTCTCTCGCTGCTCGCGCTCAATATCTGGATGCAACTCTCTCTTCTAGCCGCTATATACCTATCCCATGCCTGGCGCACTCGCCACCCCCGCGCCTCAAGGGTTGTCGACCTCATTTCCGCGCCCTCCGAGGGACTCGCACTTACGGGGGGTCGAGACTCTCCCTCCGTATATATACGTGCGTGCGTGGACCTAAGATGGTAGTGGTTTATAGAGCGAGGTGCGAGGGTGAACTCGAGCGCGCCCTGGCTATTAATGTTTCAGTGTAGGAGCGTTGCGATATAGTAATTTTTGCGAGCCCTCTGAATAAGTAAAATGCCTGGAGAACGTTTCTTAGAATTAAATTGTTCTTTTACTTGTAACGCGGGATTGTTGCTACGATGGAAATTACCAAGTAGTTGGAAGAGTAGCTATAAATTTTATTCGAGTTAATAATACTCGCAAAATATCTCATCAAAATGTCGCATTGTTCGGGACGTGAATGTGCGGATTTCGTTGCGCAATGTCAAACAATAGGAAAACGAGGGCAAGAATTTTGCCAGCTGAATTAAACTTCGGCTAACTTCTTATTAAAGATCCGATGCGATATCCGTCGAGTCCGTAGTTCTCTCATTTCTTCACGTTGTGCAATGCCTTTCAAAAGACTTTCGCTTCAGAAAAATCAATAATTCCATTCTCAAGATATAGTTAAGTCATCTTTTCCAATCGCGTAAAATATATTTCACGATAAATAAGTCACATAGGTTGCGTCGGCGTGTACAACAAGCGTGGAATTATCGCGAAAATTGATTCTATCGGTAGTGTTCTTGATAATCAACCAAGGACCTCATTTTTTCGCTCTGTCATTCTCATAGCCACAGATCGTTTGTTTGTTTTTATGAAACGTAATTTTCCAAGATTCCTATTTCTTTTAATATTAAATCTACTTGTTTGTTTTGGTCCAATCCAGCAATTCCAGTAATCAAACTAGATTCTTTAACTTTGTATGCTTCGTAACAATCTTCATAAAACCACGCTAATAGAATATTTCCATATATTTTTTCCATCGATCAAATAAAAATATTCAAACATTCACTCAGGCTCAATTAATTAAGACTTTGCAAACCCTCGACGAGGGAGGGCCAAAGTCACGCGAGCTTGAAACTCTTGAAAAGCAAACAAAAGCCCGACAAGAATCGCACCTCGCGCGCAAGATAGCATCACCCCTCCGCAAAAAATCATGCAAACGCCCTCGGCGACAAAGTCGAGACGCGCTCGCGCATGAAAAAGACCAAGTTTGCCGACAGGACGCCGGCGTTAAATTTGCATTCGGCCTCCCAAATATCCGAGAGGCTGGCGGGCGCGCAGGGCTAATCTTGGCGATTCGTGTCCTGGGAGCGAGAAAGAAGCCGGCGCGCCACCTTACCTTGAACGTGACTGCGTGCCCGACGCTGACAAACTCTGTACACACGCAAAGCGAGCCGAGTTATTGGCTAAGTTTGCGCCGCACGCGGACAAGAGCCTTGGCAGCATGCGGCAATGTGCGTTTTGCGTGGAATTCCCCGATTAGCCGTTGGACATTGAAGTTCAGCGAAGGATTTTGGGAGGATAATGCTGACTTATCGACTTGCGGATGTCGTTTCTCGCTTTATCCGCACCCATTGGCACTCTTAGCACGGAATAGACAGTTTCTTGTACAAATGTCTGACCTAATATGAACTTAAAAATAAAACTCGCGAAAGAGGAGAAAAAACAAAATTGTATATTATTGTTAAGTGAGTGACGTCAAGAGTAGTATTTTGCACCTGTAGCTCAAGAAGCTCATAATTCTGACAGAATATCCATCACAAGTTCGTTCGCACTGACGTCAGGGAGTCTCGGAGCAAGTATTATGCCACACTCGCTTACATATAGCCAGCATATGTAAAACTAAGGCCATTCATTGCGAGGAGAACAAAAAGCCGCCGCGAGGATGATTCGCAGCGCACATAACAATTCATTGTCGCTTGAATAGCCGCTTTTCTAGTTAACACCGGTTATCGCGCCTCGGCTTCTCTCGCAGTATTTAATTACTTCAAAAAATATTAAAGCCGCCGGCGCTTGTGGAGCGGCTTTGACGTCAGGGCCGCCACGCGCCTACATGTGCGTTAACCCGGCCGCCCGAGAGTAAACACGAGGAGCAAGAGGGAACAGGTGACGAGATGAGCGCAACCCCTTTGTCACTGTCCGTCGACGTACGATGCACATTAAAAATATCCCAGGCGCAGACTTTACGTAACTAGCGGCGAGATGCAGCTGCAGCTGCTGAGAGCTCGGCAGATTTTCCCAGCATCTGTGTTTTTCTGCTAAATCGATCGCCTCGGATGCAAGCTTCGACGTCAGCTGGAGTTTATTTTGTGCGTGAAACCGCGCTGCTTACTCATTGCCTTGTTTCCACACGTGTGCTTGAAAGTTTTATTAAAAACTTTACCAAGATTATCGTCAGATAAGAAACTCATTTGTTGCAGCTTTCGATTTTATTTGTTTGCCACAATTTTTTAATTAAAAGCTCGAAAGCCACAGTTAAAACATATGCCCGCGCTTTGAAAGTCAATATTAATTAAAAGCGCCCGAGCGACCCACGCGAATTACAGCAGAATCCAATACCCTGCGTGCGCAGAGCTTTTTACCGTCAAAGCGCGAGAAAATCTCGCGTGGGATGCTAGTAAAAATCGTCGGGTTTACGTATACGCTTGCAGCTAAGTGCGCAGGAGGACACGTGCAGCGCTTACCTTCGTTACGCAACTTTTCTCAAACTTTCCTCGTGTGGCTTTTCTCGGTACACTTAGCGAATTTGACGTTTTTCCTTTGATTCCTCTTACCCAACCCACAACGGCACACGCGCGCGGCGAGCTTAATTCCGGAGAGGAACAAATAGAACCGTAGGTCGCGTTTAATTATCCGCTAAAATAATCTCGTTAGCTCGAATCGGTATATGCTGCTCGGAATATATCGATAATTACGCGCGATATAATTGCAGCTGCACGCATAAGCGGATAGAATTCTAATTCTCGGCGCGCTTAAAGGGAGAATTGGGTCAGGCCGGCTGCTCGATCTCGCTCTCAACGAGGAAAATTATTTTTAAGCCGCGCACGCACCTCTCGCGCGCGCGACTGCATACATTGCAGCGATATACTGGCAACTCATCGCCGATTCATCGCGCGCGATTTTTTATCGTCGATTAATAAAGGCAGTATCCACGTGAGCGCCGCTCGAGCCGTTTTGCCATTGTTTGCTTTATTGCGTGTGCAGCTACGGTTCTCACACCTGCATTAGAGCCCCCTTAATTCGCGGCGTGATGTTACGTGAAAGCATGCAGAATTAGAAACATTAATTTCCAAACTGAATTTAAGTGACGATATTGGGAATAGAAGTGCTTGTTCATTCTTTGTACAACATTATTTTTATTATTAGAATATATTGCGACTTAAATTCTAATAGCCGTTCCAACAGCGCTTGCCTTCGTGACTGATTAAATATTTAAGCTAATAATCCAATTTGTCGAATCGCGTAAAAAAAACACGAGCGGCCAGCAGCATTTAACAGCGACTTTGACTGACAGCTCTTTAAATAATTTTGCTCGATAGTTGTCGGCCTATACAAATCGGTACACACGAGCCTTTCCATGTAAACATCCCCGGAGCGATCGAGGCGACGATAACGGAAAAATTCGGCGCACCTGCTCGTCGCGTGCCCGCGCGCTTTTCGAGCTTCTTTATGAATATTCTCGCGCGAAAGTTATATACGCTAAGCTTTTGCGTATATCACATACGTAGGCGAGAGAGGAAAGCAGCGATGCATCCGGATTATACTTGGCGTCTTTGCAGCTGACCTTCCATGCGCGCATGGACATAGTAGCTTGCGTCACTAGCGCGTATACGGCCACGCGAGTATAATCGCCTCGCTTCATATGAATGAGCTGCAACATTCTCGCACGGCCCTTTGTCGGCTTTAACAGGTTGCTCTTGTTTCTATTCACCTTGCCGGCGAAGGATCGATTGCCGTGGATTTTTTATGTTACGATATGCGCGCGCCGAGACAGGAGCTCGATACTCCATTCATCCTTTCGTTTTTTTATGTATCGACTTGGGTATCGACGTCATGTTGGGGATAAATTTTGCAGGGGATAGCTTAGCGAGGAATTTTTCAAGGTGATCTTCGGAGAAGTAACGGGTGGCATTGAGTAATGAACGTTCGATGAATGCTGGTGAAAAGATAATTCTTATAGGTGATACTTTCTCGGCAGAATCCGAAATGTCCATTCCTCGGAATGAAAACAATCATCGAAATAATGTGTATATCGCAAACGTTGGAATTTCCGTACCGAGAAAAAAGAAGGAGGACTCGCTTAATTTATACAAAAATTCTCATCCTTATAGCCGCGCATGAGCAGTTTGAAGAAATAGCCGAAAGCGCGCATTAGCCGCGAGCTCGGCGCGACGTTTTCCTTCACGCGACCGGTGCGTGTGCAGTCGCGCCGCCGGCGCGCAGAGTAGAAATCCTTGACATTCTCTTCGGACGCGTCTCTCGTAACGTTTTGCCATCGGTGCCGTTATTGCTCGTCTCGCATTTGTAGCGCGGCGGCCGCGTTTTCGTTACCTCACCGATACGACGCCTCGACTTGGCTTTTCACTTTGGATTTCAGCTTGCTGGGTTTTCCCCTTTTTTGCAAAAGTTTTTGCTTTTATATTTATTGCGTGATCATTATACAAGATCAGAGTGTATAATAATTATTCAATTTAATTATGCAAAACCTTGAAATTTTAGGATTTTCTTAATGCAAATTTCGTAATTATTTTGTTTATTGACAAATGTAGACTAAATTTTATTCTCACAGATTTATGTATAAAAATTTTGTGCTTTTGCCAAAAATAAGGCTTATTTTTAAGGGGTTACATGGTTTATTGCTTTTGAAATAAAAATAGTTATTTTTTATGTAAATAGATCAACAATAATTATAAAAAATTTTATCATAATTCTTCCGTTTAAAAAAAGATTTCATTTTAGCTACAAAAATAATTTTATTTCAACAATATTTTGTGTTCTTTTTGTAAAAAAACGTTTTACTTTAATCTGAAAGGTTTATTGAGCTTTTAAAAATTGTAATCAGAAAGAAGCAGCGTGCGTCAAGACATTTTTGCTGTGTGATTGCAAACATAAACAAAATAAGTTTTGAAACCTTATCAAAGTAATTACTATCCAATACATATTACGGCATTGAAAGTTCTTATATACTTTTAAAATAGACCGTTCAAAATTAAGTTACTAGAAAATTGTTGATGAAAAAACATTGCCGTAACTGCAGTTATGTACAAAAAGTTTATTACTGTTTATGGGTATCATTCTTTTATTAAATAAACCTCTTATGCAATAAAAACTTTATTTCTTTTATACGACACGAAGTAATATCTGTTCTTTTGTTTCTGGCGCATTTCTCATTAAACAAACAATCGTATCTAATCGCCGGAAGACTCCAAAAATAAAAATGCATCTGCAAGCACATACGCACATATCTCGTCTCGACAGAAAAAAAAAGACGAATGTCTAATCGAGCATCCTAAATGACAAAAGGGTCGGCGGCTCACAAAAGTCTAGCCGGATCGGCAAATCGATCGAGCGATCGTGTCGCGCGTTGGAGTATATGATGTGTGCCGCTGAATGTCAACAAGCCGCGTTTTGTGTCTGCATACCGGCATTCGGGTACAAAAATAGACAGGCTCCTGGGCTCACTTTGACAAGAGAGAGTAAGAGAGAGAGAGAGAGAGAGAGGCAGCAAGAGATGCGCATTCGGCTCAGGGTCGAGGAACTGGGAAAAATGCGCGAGACTATAGCGCGTCCCATTTCAAAGCCGAGTTTTCCCGCTGCGTTTTTCTTTTTCGAGGTGATATTTCGACACGTTTTTCCACTTAATAACCGCACGAGCGCGCGCTCGCTGGGCGTCAAGACTCGTGAAAGCCTTGAGGCGAATATCCCCTCTCCCCCCCCCCCTTGTTAGCCTTTTTTATGATGTACGCGCGTATATCACCAGCGACATCGGAATTGCACAATCAACGTTAATGGTCTGCTGAAGCGTTGGATACGCTTAAAGTTTTAATTTTATAGTTGGCCAATTGTCCAGTTGAAACCTTTATATCCTTATTATAACTTTTGCTAAGCATCAATCTTTGGATGCAAACATTAATATTTTAACTACCGGAAACATTCGTTTTATAGCGTCAAGTGAAACCCCTACGGTTTTCAGCTGCGAACAACCGCAGTGTTTGTGTACAAACAGTCGAACCTACTTTGGACCGTAAGAACCGCGGAAAAGCGAGAAACCGTTTAAAACGGGAAATTCGCGGACGTAAAAAGACGTCTGCCTATCTCTTTTCTTGCGCGGAGAAAGTGACGACGCGAGAGTTGTGCCTCCTAAGACGAAACCAAACTGTACGCTCGACACGAGGAATTTCACGATGTCACCGCGAATCTCAATGAAGATGTTTGCTAATAGAAAACGCTGTAGTTAATCTTTCAATTTTCAATATCACTGAAAAATGTTTGATTTATACATTAACTCGATATATGATTAGTAATAATGACAGTCGGAGATAGAAGTTGTAAACATTTTTATTGATCCAACTTATTGCTATCAAGTCAGAAAAACTTTTCAAATTCGCAGCAATGCAAATAATAAATTCTTTCTAATTTCGCTAGCGAAAATACATCCACTAAAATCCACAAAATCCTATCTAACTTTGAGGCCGAGGCTACGTACCTCGACCCCCACGCGATGCCCTCACACGTACAAAAGGAGCTCATGCAGATATATCGCCTGTGATGCAGGTATCTCAACGTCACAAAACGTTACCTATATAGCATCTCGCGCTCGTGGAGGGTAAAATCAATTGCTCTTATCTCTATAGATCTAACTTTTCGTCAGCGGAAAAGTACGGATTTCGCCAGGCGCACGAAAGTTTTAGCAGTCGCACACCTGTGCGAGGTAGCGCTAGGTGCGCGACTGAAATTACGTAGCGAGGCACGTGGCCACATTGCGCAAGAGCGTGTCATGAGAATTGATTAAAATGTATTTCGGCGCCGGATTTTAGTCGCCAAGCCAAAATTCGCCAACGATGAAAATTAAGAATTTCCGATCCGGCTTAATAGCTCTAAACGGGTTTCTAATGTTTGATTTTCTGGGGTAATTTATTAATGCTATTCAAAGAACAACTTTCGTCTAGACGATAGTTTAGAAGCATGTGTAACGATATCAATAGACATAACGAATATAAACATGGCTATTATAGCAACACGCGCGGCATGGCTCTCAAAATTTTCTGCTGATTAAATCGCTCGTCAGCACTCTATTATTTACGTCAACTCTTTATTAATGCCGACAATTGGCATTCAAAAAAAAAATTGGCGCAGCTCTCCAAACATCCGCAGTCTCGGGTTCATGAACCTCTCGAAACGTTAAAAATTTTCCGACGATCCATAATTACCTCGAGTCGGCAGGGCCAGCCGCAATATCGGGGCACAGCTCGTACAGAATAGAATTTTCGCGAAGCGCAAGCGTACAGGCAGCTTTCCGGTCATTATTATCGTTCGGCCCAATTGGCCTGACTCGTAATGCACGGAATTCCCTCGTTTGCTCGCGTGGGTGGAGACGATAATCGCCGATTGAGATACTGCTCTCTTGCGGGCCTCATTCCGAGTGCGATGCGTGTATGTATATATGTCATTGGCGGACACTGATTAATCGTGGAAATTCATTTTCTGTTACAGTCTCAAGCACACACGGAAGCAACATGTCCGTCACATCAGTACAGACAAACACAGAAAACCTGTCTCGTCATGGGTAAGTTTCTACGATAATTAGCACTTTTCATACGCACACCTCTTGTTATCAGTCGGAGGATGTTTGTTTGGTACGAGCTACTTTGCTTTTTCACATCGTGACGAGGCAAAATTATTTCAACCGGATTATAATTACGAGTTTTAATATCTAATGATTTTATAATCATTATAGCTACTTAAAATTTAATTTATGATTTTCATGTTGTTAAATGAAAAAAAAACATTCTGCTTAGTAAAGCTTATGTTTGTTTTTGTTCTCATTTCTATAAACAGTAATACAGCCTATTTTATACTAAGAAATACAGTGAATAATGATAAAAGTATGTTTTATTTATAAACAAAAAATTATTTTTATTTTTAAAATTTTTACCTTGGATTCGCAAATGTTTCAAGTGATATACTTACATTCTTCCACACGTCAAAGTCCAACGATAAGAAAGTAATCTAGAACATAGACATTACTCATGAAAGAAACTGCGTTTCCTTTCGAAATATTTCAAAGTTCACGTGAATTCTTTGAAATTCATGAATGGATGCTCATGCATTTTCATAAATGCAGATATAATAACTCTTTAATTTTTTCTAATTATAACATGAAATGAGGATTGGTAAAAATTGTGAAAAAGAACCATAAAACTGTACTAAAAATTATTTTTGAAACGCAGAAAACTTTTTACCAACCTTTTAAATTTGCATCAATGTATAATTAATTTCTTACTTTTGTTAAAGCATCGAAAGAGAATTTAAGATTAAAATTTCTAATTGTATACACAAATTTAAAAATTAGTCAAACATTATATACGGAGCTTTCGTATCGAAACTTTCAATACCAGGCGAATGCAAAAAGCTCGCTGCGAAACGAAGTTATTGTATTCAAATCCGATTTCACGAGAATGCCGTATCTTCGCGCAGCTCGGCATTATCCGGGCATTATTCGTGCAAAATATCTTCAAACTTTCTATTCTTCAAAAAGTTCAGCAGGCAAACTGCGCGTTCCGCGAACGCATTTCTAAATCGAGCCGAGCTCGGCCTAACAATAGGCACTCGCTTATATACGAATAGAGAACTCGCGAATAGCTAAGCCTTCCACCCACGTGTATTTACAATTCCGATCGCGCCGTTGCCGCTGCCGCTGCTCGCCAGCAGCACTGATTCATCCGGGCGGAGAGCAGCTGCCACTGCGACACGCTCAATGTCCGGAATGCGGCCTCGCCGCCTATATATGCAACCATAGACTATTTACCATTTTTTTTTTAACGTAGAAGAGGCAATTTTTAAAGTAACGTTTCCTTTTGTCGTCGGCGTGTAGGTTAAAAATAAAGACTGACAACTGGTTGCTTGTTTTGATTTGAGATTTCATTACGTCACATTGTTTAGCCGGTGTGGATTTTTGGGATTGTGATATCATAAGTTTCAGAGCGAGTTCGTTCTATAAATTTTCATTAACCTTGCTGTTATATATAAAATTTCAGAGTGACAATATGAAATATAGCATCGATCCGTCGACTTATACAATTCACAACCAGCTTTACACTTTAGTCCTCCTAACCTATTTTTGTGATCGACGTCTATATAACCGATTTTAAAATTACATCCATCTGATACGTAACCACTGCTTAATCTGAGGCTAAAAACGGCAAAAAGTTCTGCTTGTTACAAGGAGAACGCGTAACCGTCAGGCGCTCGGCTATTCGCGTCTCTATATAACCACTTCCATCAGATCGAAGACGCGCAGCTGCCGTTCTTCTAGCATCTAACATCTAACGTCGCTAAGACTCTAAGAGCGCAATTTTCTTAAAAAAAAAAAAAAAAATCTCTTGAGGAAAATAGCGCGTGCAACGGCACGCGCAACTTTAATGCACCGAGCGCCGCACGTGCTCTTCTTTCTTCAGGTCGAGAAAAAAACGTCGATCGCGTCCTCACGCGCCGACCTTGCGCCGACGCCTGATGTATATTTCAGCGCAGCGTTTCTCCTTGCGCGAGTCACGATGGACGGCATTCGCACGAGCTGATCGCTTTTTGGAAGCGCGACTTATAGCGTTGCTAGGAGATTTGCCGAAACGGGAGAGCCAACGGATCTATTTTCATGCTGGCCGTCGAGTTGGCGAAGGGTGATCTATAGCCCGGTGCGGGGATTTCTGCTCACTCTCGGAATTTACTTTATCGGACATCGTAATTTTAGAAAATTCTGGGGGACTATTTCGAAGCCGAACGGGCGTTTATTTGATAATTCATGTGCCTTTTCTCATTCAGCGATATTTTTGTTTAATGGGTATGCTCGGAGAAGAATGGTTTCAAAGAAACATAACAAGGAAACATAAATTTTGTATACAGAATGCAATATTAAATTTGTTCTTTCAGCTTTATGCCAATTACAACATTTTTCTGGACGAGTTGATTTCTTGTATACGTTATGCACATAATTAATAGTTCTTGTGTTTTGACTTTTTATAACACATATACACGTTTACAATTTATCTCATTAAAGCGATTGTTAAAACGTTTTTTCATTCGATCACTGTACTCGTAACTCAAGCACCGCATTGATTATATAAGATTACTACATTTTTTGTTATGGACATTAGGAAAAAAAGTAACCGGATATTTACATTTTTCAAAAATTAATGAGCGTAAAATAACTCAAGTTCTCTCAGAAAGTGACATTGGCTATTATAAAGCACTCTTAAAAAGCTGTAGCCACCAACGAGTTTTAACGGCGTTTCTTTGAAGATACACATCAATTCCGGCAATAAAGTTCGCGAAAACCAAATTATCCATTATTCACAATCTATATACACACACCAGGTTTATTTGCAATTCTATTTTTGAAACCCGCCCTGCCTATAAAAAAAAAATGACCGAACGGCCTTGTCTCGTGAATTTAAAAAAAAATCTCGTATGCATCTACTTTGAGAAAAAAAATTTCGAATCGCCAAGAGCATCTCGGTGCCATTAAAAAAGTACCATTTCCGCTGAGCCAGCGAAAAATGTTATATAGTGGTTACGTAATTCACTTTTGAGCAAGTATGCTGTCGAAGCCGCAGAGAGGCGCGCGCGCGCGGTCAGGTTCAAGAGCATCAAAAACATTGAACCTCCCTCTGCGCGCGCCACGGCTTTTGTATATATAAATCCGTCATTGTATAGTCGCGTGCTCTGACGTAATGTAATTAATCGATGCCGGCGCTCTTACCCTGCCACTTTGACGTATCCTTTCGTTTATTTAGGTGTTTCCGACTTTCTCGTTGGCGTCTTTACAGCATTATGAGATATGAGGACTACATGCACCGAAGAAATTTGAAATATTATATGAGCTTACTTGACTATTTTAGAAATTTTGATGAAACTTAAGTCACGGGATAATACAGTAGTTATTTCTTAAATGATGATAATTGCGATCTCAACCTATTTCATATATTGAACTTGTCGTTTTTCTCTTGGTCTACGTCCGATAGCTCATTATTGCCCTCGGCAACATTAACAAAAGCGCAGCCGTGGTATTACAAAATAATAAATTAGCGCAGTAAATCTCTCTGCACTCCTCCTTATCGTGACATTTTACCCGCAGATAACGAACTCGACCGACAATTGCCGCAAAAAACTCGCTAACCCACAACGATCCGGCAAAAAAAGTCGGCGAATCGCGCTATCTCGTCTGGCGCATCCTCTCGTCCGATAGGCCGGCTCTTTCTCTCATTCCCTCCATTCCAATTCGTGCTGCAGCTACGGACACTCGGGCAGAAATCGCGCGCTCCTCTCACGTGATTAGACCGGACTGCACGAGCCGCTTGCGTGTTTCCCGCGAGCTTCCGAGATTTGCATTTCCTCCTCCTCGCTCTGGCCAAGTTCAAGGCAGCGCGCGCGCGCGCGCGAACGATCGAAATGACCGCCGGGTGGCTGCTGCACGCGCGCCCTGTCGTGCGAGCTCGCGCAAGAGCTGTGGTCAGCGCCTAATGGCAGGATGGTAGGCTAAATTATGCCGATGCCGCGGCTTGCTTTCTGTGTTATTAAACTTTTATTACTGGCTTACCAACTGGCTTTTAATCTCCTGATGGATGGGTAGCCTCGTTTTTCTTTAAACTGAGCTGATTTTATAGTGGCACTTTTACGTTACGGTAACGAGAAAAATGTTTAAATCATTTTGGTGCAAAAAAACTGGCATATTACTCTCTTGATTTTAAAAACAAATATTCTCTTTGTATAATACTCTTAACTATAGACAAAAACAGTGCTTTTTTTGTGACGTTTATTTAAATAACTATTTTTTTATGTTGCGCTTTTTTGTCTAAAAAAATACATATTTATTCATTTTAGAATCTACATAATTATCATAATTTGAATTGACGGAAATCTACTTTTCTAACCAAATATCTCGCGTTGACGCGCTATTACGACAAAGGGTAATTTTCCCATATCCACTGACCCGCAAAACAAACATTTGTTTTATTCAACTGTAATTACGTAATTTACCTCTGACTGCAATTTCGGCCGTATCCAAAGCTAGGACATACACATCGGCATTCCTCGCAACAAGACGGCCTCGAGTACGTGGAGACTCGTTACGGAAGATACCGTCGAAATGATAAACGACGTCGAAAACCCGTAATTAATGCAACGCTTGTTTATAAATAGACTCTGCTCTAATTAAGATCCCCGCTCAATGGAACATCTTGACTCGCAAATTCGCGTAATATCAGCTCCATGGAGTTCATGATAAATTTAATAGAGCTAGCGATTATTAGCCTGCAGTCGCTATCGTGTCCTAGTAAGATTTTAAGACTGCAGCACATTTGTTTCCGATATCAATTTTAATCGTTTTACGCCGCGGCGGCTACCTTATAAGATGGAATCGAAAAACTTCGCTGTAAGAGCATTTATTGAAGAAGTTTTATGAAAGGTATTAAGTTTTGAACGAAAGAGCAGAGTTTCATTAGAAGCCGAGGGGGAATTAAGCTTCTTTAGGTTCGATTCGATTAAACTTTCACTTCGTTAAAGCTGATCTTCCTTAAATCGATAGATTTAATCTATTTGTATCTTGGCGCGGAATAACAAATTCCCCATCTACCAGATCCCCACTAATAGATTCGCAGATTTCATTGCAATTATAGCGTCGGTAAGAAAAAGCTTCAGACTTGCGGCGCAGCGCGAGCAGGCTGTTAAAAGAACGTCGCTGCGCAGAAGGCGACATCATCGTCGCGTAACGATTCATCGGCTCTTCTCCATTTATTCGCTCGCTCGTTGCGCATCTTTTCTGCATTTTGCATTTTGCACTGCCGACGATGGGAGGTTACATAAGTTCAGCGTTCTGCGAAGCGCCTGAGATATCTGCCCCTGCGTGCGCACGTGCCGGCTCTCTACATGTATACAGAAATGCACTCGCGGAGCGTGATTCACAAGTTTTGCTAAATTTTTTTCTCCAACTCGCTCTCTTTGCATAACGCGCCTTTATGCGCGGATACTCGACAAAGGAGGATGATCGTTAGCGGCCGATACGCTTTAATCGATTTATAAACGTGAATGCGCTGGAAGAATAGGCTTTTAGATGATCGTCGCGGTATAGTTTGGATATTATATAATTGTGTGAGCGGCGCGCAGGATGTTGCCGCTTATATATCTATGTGACTAAGTGAGTTTATTACGTCGCTGCCTTATTACATTTTGCTCGAGGTGAGCGACGCCGTGACGTTACTTTTGTCAAACACTTTTTTCTCTACCATTAGAACGCATTAGAAGTCATAATCATGTGCTTCTATATGTTAATAAATTGAATTTGATTGATTATAAAGTGGATTCGAATGAATATTGACGAAAGTCACAATTTAATCTACATAATCGAATGAAATCGATTAATGATTAATGAGGATGCAAAGTAGACTCTACTACCAAACAAACGCTGAATAAAACCTATAACCAAATAATCAGAATAAAATCTGAAAATCTGAAAAATAAATTTTCTTTAATCATTGCAGGAGCAACGTCTCTCTGTCGTGCCACAGTCTCTGCAGTAGCGTGGACGACTCGCTCGGCTCGCATCCTCAGTACCAGGACACCATCCTCACGATCGAGGAGCTGCGTGCTCAGCTCAACTCCTGCTTCACGTAAGTGTCCCTCTCTTTTTCCCTGCCCATTCATACATACACGTATACGAGAGTCTCGCAACGGATGTAAGGCTTCCGCATATAATTATCCGCCCATGTAGCTCACCTCCCACGCGAGTCTTGGCATACCTTTGTCATGCGCGTACACGCGACTCTCGCTATATGTCACTTTTAAAACGAGAGGCTATTTCGAGTGGCGCGCACGGCAACCGAAATAACCGCGCCGCTTTAAATTTGTCTCTCGGTACGAACATATATTCTTATTGATCTTAGCCTCGGGTGCATTATGCTCGGGTCACGTTCTCCTCGCCCGATCCGCATTGAGAGCCGAGAAAACGTGCGACCGAGCTGTCTGTTTACTTGCGCGCGGCGTGCGTGCACCGAGCTCTTTCAGCCTTTTTTTCATGCCCGCGACGCTACTTGCAATTGAGATGCCTCGACTTCCTGGGAAAGTGCCTATACTGCGACGCACTTTGACTTTCTTCGAGGATATTACTCGCGGCTTTGTTTTCGAGTGCGCGTGCTCGTCGTATAATTAGCTGATCAATGGAGGACAAACTTTTCAGCTCGCAATTGAAAGTTCGACGGAAATTTTGCTCTGAAATAAAGTCTTTGTTTCGGAATCTTTAACTTCTGAAAGTGCAAACATTAATAATTTAAATCGAGTTGACAATATAAGCGCGTGCAGTTCTGATTAAATTGGATGAAAGGTGCCGCGCATAAAATCGCTTTCCACTATATAGAGAGAGAGCGACACTTGCGGCACTCTCTTATTAATTACTCGTCCCCGCGGGGCGATCAAATAAAATAAAACCGATCTCGCGCGGAAGGCGCCTCGCCGAGCAATTAAACCGGATAATTCGAGCTTGTATGCCGCGATAGGAAGGAAGATTCGCCGCGGTCGCGCAGCGCGAATAATGAATAGCCTCTCTCGTCGCATCGTCGAACGTCTTTGCTCCATTTAGCTCGGGCCGCCGCGAGGGCGATTATCAGGCGCTCTACATAGTTGCGCAATTTATATAGGCGCCCAGCGAGAAGCGAGGCAGAGCTCGCCAGTCTAGGAGAACAACAATGCACGATCCGGCGCGATCCAGTGAGGCTCGCTGGTTCGTTGATCGCAAGAGCGCATTCGCTTCGAGCTTTTCGGTGATGCGCGCGCCAGCCGGAAACGGCCGAGCCAATTGACGTTTGGCTATAGCTCGCGCTCTCGCACGTCTGACGTCTATGCAAATTATTGGAAATTTTCAATGAAAGTTCTTTAAACTTCTGAATATGCGATATGCATGATTACTTAAAAGTGGCGTAATAAGTGCCGTGCACGCACTACGTAAACATTGTGCCGGCTTTAAAGACGGTGCGCTCGCTGGCTTTTGTTCGAGGCTCTTTCTTTACTTGCCGCCTCTTCCCTTAAACTTATTGTTGTTTTCGCCTGCACGCGCTCGGGCTGCCCTATTACGTTGACATTTTAATAAGGTGATATGCTCACTTGTCGTTATATTAATTATATATGCGAATTGGAGCTAATCCGTTTATAAAGCATTATTACATTCTTCTTGACGAGCGGGCTTCTGCCAAGTAAACAGATCGCTTGAGAAAGTTTCTTCTAGCGAATAACAGAATTCAGAGAATGAGCGCTGAAACTTTCTCGAGTAGATTCTTGGCTAGAGTGACGCTAACAGTTATTTGACTTGTATACGAGCTGCGGGTGAAAAGTGAGTTACCAAGAAATATTCTATTTCAAATTGCAGTCAAAAGTATTTAATGAATAGTATTCTGCCTAAGAATATTTACAATCTTTAGTAATTGTTATTTAAAGCATAAAATAATGATTTATGATTGAACTTTCCGAGAGGAATGACTCGCTCACTTTTTTACTGGAATTTAATTATTATAAACTGTCGATGCTCAGTAAGAAATAAATCACTCGTAAAAATGTGTTACTTTCTCAACTCCACACGTCTTCTTTAAGATCCTCGCAGTCCCAACTTTACTCGGAATAAAAAGCACAAAAAGTCTAACCTTTCGTTTTACCTTTGACTTTTACAGATGCGGAGTGTCGTGGAGCGAGGAGCACGTATCCCTGGACTGCAGCGAGTGCGGAGGCTACTCTCTCCAGAGACCCTGTCCACTCTGCGACGGGCGCTGCCATGCGTCCTGGAAGCGCGACCTCACCATGGTAAGGATCGCGCCACCTTTATTATACCAATTACCCCTTACCCTGATTAATTGCCCACCGGCGGGCTTCAACTCAGCTCAACCTGCATTTCACTCTTGGGAAATCTGATTGTACTAGCTCGGAGGATTAAATATTGTATTAAAGCTCGGTCAGAATCCGTTGAGTCGGAAATTTTTCATTAAAATTTAAGAAGTCAACTCGTTTCTCTTCAAAATATCAGCTTTTTGTTTAATAACTTAATATACTTAAAATTAGTTGAAGCTTACATAACTAATTGCCAATACGATACTAATGATTATCTTTTCTTCTGATTACAGTCGCACGCGAGTGGCAAGGCCAGATGGATCGGTGAGTGTGGCCTGAGCTGTGGCCCGACGCTCGACGAGTCCCTGGTGCCAGCTCTGGAAAAGCTCCGGGCCACCTCGTGAGCCAGCCCGGAGGAGCAGCTGCAGTCGGCGCCGCCGTCGCCGCGACAGCAGCAGCAACCAAACTGTGCACAAGACTTAATACCATCATCAGGCCATTGATAGAAAGCGACGACGACGACGACGACTACCATTGTTACACAAACACCAACGACACACAGACACATGAACACCCAAACTCAGACCAGAGCATCATGCATTACGAGCGCGTTCCACCCATCTCTATAAAATAAAAATCACACCACATTCACATCTCTTGGTGGAGATGCGCGCGAGCGAGAGACGCGTACGCACAGGGCGATGCAGATATAGGAGGACGAAAGTTTTTTTTTTTGGTTTCGACGACTTCTCCAAAAACATTCGGCTGAAACCAGTTGAACTTTGACCAGTTTTTGCAGTCGTCGCTGGCGTACGCGATGGATGGACGCTACTGCGTGAGAGTGAGATCATGAAGAGAGACTGCGTGTCATCATTTTCATTCTAGAGTGTAATTCGAGGTGTAATTAATAATGCATTCTAATTGTAATAACTCATAAATACACGCACCGAACTGCGAGCACTCACATTTTTCTTCATCGGCGTTGGGCAACGTTTGACGAAAGAGAAAATAATTATATATTCATTATCATCATATTGTAAAGAAGTAATATTAACGAAAAATGTAAAAGCTATGCGAGTTCCTTGTCCGAGAGGCGTCGATCGATTACGTGCGCCCCTCAACAAAGCTTATATACATTGTAAAAAAAAAAAAACAATAGAAATTTCGACCACACGTGCGCATGGTAATTATATATTTTAAAAGGCGGCGAACTTGTCGTGGCATGTTTCACTTTTATTTGTTAACGATAACGACAAAACCATAACAACTGTATTCGTCTATACTCGTTGTATATGCAATAGAGCTTTTCCGAGTGAGTATACACAGGGTGTGTATATGTATACGGTATAGAGAGAAAAAAGGAAGGCGACCGCGCGGCCAGTCGAGAACCGTGCTAACGCATTGTATAATTGTAAAATGTAGTTGAATTGGATTTGCGTAAGCGTGAACTCCCCCGTTCGATAGTCCGTTTTCTTTTTCGTTTTTACTTTCGTTCTCTCCCAGATCGATTTTTTTTTAAATATCCGCTTGCTCTAAAAGAGGGAGTGTTAACGACTTGGAGATAGACCAAGAGCCGAGGTATAGAAATTGGTATTTTGAAGACAAGTACTCTTCAAATATTTTGTATTTTTTTCGTAATTTCATTACGGATTTCGGTAATTTATGACTACCTCTGCTCTTGATCGTTTCGTAAAATACGAAAAATGGAATTCGCATGGCTCGTTATTTAAGTTCGATTTCTCTATTAATTTTTTGTAGTATCAATAGCGAGGAAATTGTCAGGCCGTGACCGTTTAATTCAAAGCGAAAGAATATATTGTAAACTTTGTCGAAGTTTCGTTTATAGTAACTATTTTCCCTTCCGTAGCAGTTTCTTAATTGAAAATATGTAATACATCTGGATCGTCCTTAGAGCACGGAAGGAATTTAAGAGACTGCCTACCCCGTCGTGATTACCGATTAATAATTAACTTGTTGGTTCTTTTTCGTCCAATATCGATATCGCCTATTAATACTATTTGAAGCATATAGGAAAATCGATTTCGTCGACCCGAGCATTGGGGCGGGACTCGTTTGTATGTTATGTGAATATTAGGCTAATTGAAACTGATAAGACTAAGTGCATGGTCCGATAGAGGTCCTTATGTTTCCGACGACAAAATGCGATCCTACATTTTTTCCTTTTCTTTTTTGCGGACAATTATTTTTATTTTTTCTAAACACATTTACATTACCGATTGCATTGCTTCCGATAGATTTTCATAAATGCAAATATAAAAATGAAAATATAAAGCGAATGTAAAATAGTGTACAAAATGAATTTGTTTCAGCGTTAAAAAGAAAACAATTTGGAATTTTAAATTTGTTGACCTCTCGGGCAGATAGGAAAAATGTGGAAACCAATAAAATAACGAAATATCGGCTTAAGTGTCTGTGTAGCTCACAAGTTAAAAAAAGAAAAGAAACGACTTAAAGGAAAAGCATTTATGTCATCGCGAATTGAGCGTTTGACTTCTCCGTGCACAATTTTCTGATAAATTTATAAGTTTTCTCCATGGCATTCATTACGTTGTTTCAAAACGCGAGAAAGAGCGTTTTATTATGATTTTTTTTTCATCATCTATCGTTCATCATTAGGTTTAACGGAATTAATTGTAAAGTTTTCTGAAGTATTAGCTCTCGAGGCGAGTTCTAATTTGATGCTTTAGAAAATGTCTCTTCGTTCGTAATTTTTATTTAATATTGTAAAATTTTTATTTATAGCCGTATACCGTTGAAAATTGGGCTCAATAAACGATACTTGTCTATAGTAATATACTTGTACTTCTTAAGAAATAAACCTTCCTTTCCTTTACACTTCTTTCATTTGAATTTCAAATTTATAAAAAAATAATGAATCTATTATAATTGATGCATTATTTGATAAAAATCTACAAATACAATGAAATGATGTAACTTAAAATCATCGTTAACTGAAGAAATGAAAAGATGTTCTAATGAATGAAACGCAAAATTATTTTAATTGAAAGGTGTATTAATGTGTTTATTAACAATTTTCTCAGTCATTTCATCGCATACACCATACACAGCATCCTATCCATACGATCAGATTGTTTAAAAATATATAATTATAAATAAAAACTAAGTTCGTGCTTGTGCCGCAGCTTAAACTTTATTCAATTCGCGTAGAGACGCAGTATAAAGGTGGATTTCATATTTTCGCTTTTTAAATTATTATTACATAGTCTAGTAAAGTACAATCATAGAGTCCTCACAATGGACTCACGAAAACAATAATAGTATGGGCAAAAGTAGAAAACAGCCTCCGTTTTAGAGATAACGACAGTGCATCCTCTTCTTTTTCGACTCGTTACAGAGATAGAAATTTTTTTATGATATCTTAAGATATCTTAAGCTAAGTGAAAAAGAAAGATCGTTGAAATACTGGTAAACGCTGGCTAAATCGTTTCTCTTTTAATACTCGTTACAATGATCGATTCTGTGTTACATAATTTATTTAGTACAACTGAGAAAAAGACTAAAAAAGTCAACCTTGATAACAATGATGGACAATCGTTCACCGCAAACACTCTTCTTTTACAACTTTCACACGAGAGAAAAATCTTCGCCTTTACAAGTTTTTATTTTTTACTTTATTTACAGTAGTTGCAGCAATGGTTTGCGGCTAAAAAAAATTTTCTGTGAAGATACCTTATTTCTTAACTATCGATGTTTATCTTACTTTTTACCACCTCATCACTAATTTTATTACGGTTATTTAAGTATAAAGCCGCGATACAAGAGGCTTACTTTTTTCTATACAATCTTTTAAGGAGGATTTATGAGATTGTTTTACTAAACAACAAATTAATCCAAATATAAGCAGGTAGGCTGTATCAATTCTAAAAGCATTGAAAAGCATAGTGTATCAAATTTAAAGAAATAGACATCGAGAGGGAGAAAATTTTTTTCTAATCTCCTTAAAAGTTTCGCGTACACTTTTTTTCGTATTATTATTATCGTCACTAAGGCTAGATCTCACAAACGTTGTAAGTAACTTCTCTGCTTTGCACCATGAGGATCGATTAGATCTGAGGATGAAAATACCTTTATGTATTTTGAGTATTACTTCTCTCAGCACCGGAAAAAAGAAGAAAATCTCGACAGTTAGCTTTGGTACTTACAGAAAAAAATAAATAAGGATATTATTGCTCGTGTTAGTTGAAACAAGTAAAAATTTAATAATTAATGAACTTTTCATTTGAATTCAACTAGATCGACGTCGTTTCTCGGGTTAGATTAATCGTTGTGTCCGTGCAATTTTCGAGACTCTTTCTTATAATTTTCAAATCGTCTAGCCAAATTACCGGGTGTGAAGGATAAAGACTACGTACAAGAGATTTCCCGGATAATTAGCCTAGTAGGAACGAATTGCAGGTGGTACGGTGGAACATTCCTTGGCGTCAAGAGTCTGGTCAATAACAGGCCTGTAACTGATTTTCACCTAAAAAGCATAACGAAAATGTAAAAAAAATTATTGATTGACCTTCAAAAGTATATTCAAAATAAAGCAAGATTTATTTTAATGAATTTCAAAAGTGAATTGAAATTCATATAATTCTTTTATAAATATTGTAAAAGTTTTAATTATTTATTTATATCGAAATTGAACTTACATCTCCAGTTTTGGGGTTGACATTCGTAAGAGTATGTTTTCGCCAATGTTGGTCAAGAGGTTTCGGTTGTTGTCCTTCAATGGGTTTGCTGTAGTCGTATTCATCATTTCGATCCTTAAAGTCTTCACGAGCATGGGCACCGCGACTCTCTTTACGGTTCTCTGCTGCGTAGATTGTTTGCATTGCATTGATCATAAGATTCTGCAGTTCCAGAGTTTCGATCAGATCAGAATTCCAGATCATCGACCTGTCGGTGATTTTGAGGTCGTCTAATTGTTTGTATATATCCGACATCTTACGACAACCTGTAAAAAATTTAATACAAAATAAATATTTTTTAAATTCTAAATATAATAAAAATTATTTGAAAATAGTGATAGTTTAAAATTTGTTAGAACCTTCTTGCAATGTGTCGGCCTGTCTGAAGACTGCAGCATGAGTTTGCATAGTCTTTTGCATAGTCAGTCTTAATTCTGCAGTCGAAATGTTTCCTTTCGCATGCCTTATGCTATCAAGATTTGCTACTGACTCTTCACCGGCATTCTTAACAGAAATTTATCGCACATGAGACCTTTTATTCATTAATAACTTTTGTTAAATAACTTTTAGATTAACTTACAGTTTTGATGTTTCCAATACTTTCACCGGGTTTGTTTTCTTGAGAGATTGTCTTTGCGCAAGCTCTGCCAAACACTACCAGATCCAATAGGGAATTTGCACCAAGTCGATTAGCACCGTGAACAGAAGCGCAAGCTGATTCACCGCAAGCATACAGACCAGGCACTACGGTATCCTCGTCGTTCTTTCTCGTCAAAACCTGTCCTCGATAGTTCGTTGGTACTCCACCTTAAGGGAATATATTATTAATTAAATGAGACTTAATTATGAGGTATATCTCTAAATAATAAAGAGTGAATCTGTCAATATTTACTCCTTATTAACAAATTTGACTCTTTATGAGGAGTAAATTTTGAAAAGTATACTTGTTAAATTGATTAAATTTCAAGAAATCAAAAAATTTACTCTTTATAAAGAGATTATTTTAGTAAATCAAAAAAATTATTCTTTATAATTTACATCGTTTAAGAAGTAAATTTTTATATGGATTTAATCCTTGACTTCTAAAGAGTATCCTTTTTTGCACACAACATTTAACGCGCTATTTTTCATTGAAAATGTTTTTTGTTAAAATTGTATTCTTACCCATGTTATAATGAACAGTGGGTAATACAGGGATAGGCTCGCGTGTGACGTCAACACCAGCAAAGATCATCGCGGTTTCTGAAATGCCTGGAAGCCTGGCGGCTAGCTGTTCTGGTGGCAAATGATGCAACTGCAAAAAGATATGATCCTTCTCTGGTCCGACGCCACTACAAAGATAGTTCGTTATTTTTACTACATACCGTAAAGTATGCAATTTTACAAGGTAATAAAAAAGTCGATTGTTTCATCACTTACCGGCCCTCGCGGATCTCAATAGTCATAGACCTTGAGACTACGTCTCGAGAGGCGAGATCCTTCGCCACTGGTGCATAACGTTCCATAAATCGTTCGCCTTCGCTATTTACTAAGTAACCTCCTTCACCCCTGCTGCCTTCAGTGATTAGACAACCAGCTCCGTAGATACCTAAATAAATATTGACAAAATTAAATAAATCTTATTTACTTCTTTATTATTTAGATGATTTTTTGCATTTTAACATATCATTTACATTTTTATTTTTTATTTGAATTTAATTGAAAAGTATGAATCAATTAAAGATTAGTACTGACCAGTCGGATGGAACTGGACGAACTCGAGATCTTGATTGGGCAGATTGGCCCTGGAGACCATTGCCGTACCGTCACCGGTGCATGTGTGAGCGGACGTGCAGGAGAAGTAAGCGCGCCCGTAACCACCGGTAGCTAGAACCGTGTTCTTCGCCTTGAATCTATGCAGCGTACCGTCCTCCAGACATAACGCTATAACGCCCTTACATTCGCCATTCTCCATTAACAGATCCAGCGCGAAGTACTCTACAAAGTAGTGGCAATCGTAGCTGAGAGATTGACCATACAGCGTATGCAGAAGCGAATGACCCGTTCGGTCAGCTACGCAGCAGCAGCGATGGGCCTGGCCACCCTTGCCGAACTTGAGCGACTGACCGCCAAAGGCTCTTTGGTAGATTTTGCCTGAAAAGAAAACATTTTTTTACTGATATTTTTTTGATTTTATATATTCTATTTTTATGAATTGGCAGATACTCAGAGATTTTGCATTAATCTTTCTTTTACAGAAAATAACAATGAATTTATTTTTGATACAGTGTATCATAAAGTAGCACTTTAAATATGTTGCAAAATTTTTAAATGTAATTTAAACCCATTAATTAAATATATTGTTTCATATGTGTGCGAAAATTAATTCTCTACTCAGATGATTATCGCTTCGCTCGGGCGATAAATTTATTTTCGTGTGAGAATAAAAATTTTCGCATTTTTATCAAAATACACTATTATGCTTATTAATTATTTTTCAAATAACGAAAATCAAAATTTCAAATTCGAAATTTATAAAAAATCTATTTCATTTTAATTTCCACCTGCATCTAAACGAAAGCCAACTTCATTCATTAGTGAGAAACAGATGAAGCAGCTTAACAACTGAGTAAGGATTTTTTATATCTTCAAACGTGTCTTTTTTTTTCTAAATTCTGTAACTGAATTTCTTCCGCCTCGAAAAGAAAATTTTTTGAGAAGCATACAAAAAATGGCAATAATTTGAACGTTGTGCCCAAAATTAAAGAGCCTCTAATATAATTGTTTTGTTTATCTTCTCGAAGCAAAATGGACATCGAAGATATGAGAGAGAGCGGCGACGAGCAGGATGATCAGGATGATCAGGAGGATGACCTGGAAGAAGAGATGGAACCCTTGGCGATCGAGCCAAAAGAGCCAGAACCCAGTGGGGAAGAAAGTCGCCAGGAAAATCGGACCACTGCAAGTGGCAAGTCATCAAAACACAACAGGTAATTTATTCGTTTGATATAGCTATTATTAAGTTTTGCTGTAAGCAAGATAAATAAAGTTTGTCAGTACTTGAATTGAATTTTGCAAAAAATATTATTAATCATAAAATTTTGCTCTATTAAATAAGATTCTAAGAAATTGAATAAATTTCAGAAATAAATCAAGAACAGAGAATTCTCCAAGTCACAGTCGTTTGCTGAATCATCCTCAATCAAAACGTCATTGGAGAAGTGCTAATGCATTTATAAATTTTGTACAAGACTTTAAAAAGGTAGTTAATTTGATAATACAATTCTACACTCTTTTTTTAAATACAACAATCATACTTTTTAGGACTATCCTGATATGACGGTTGGGCGAAACATCTTTCAAATATGTGGTGAAAGGTGGAAAAGCATGTCCGAAGAGCAGAAGCAACCGTATATTACTGCTGCACAAACTGTGAAGAGGTTGAAACAGCGGAAGACTGGTGAGGTTACTGACCAGCTAGTCAAGAAATCTGTTACACGTGTTTCTAAGCGAAAAACTGAGACCAAAAGAAAAGAAACAATTCAGAAGAGGTCTAAGGTTGTTCTTACACTAGTAATCCTTGCTTTTATATTGTTTAAAAGTTTATAAAGTAATCTTTTTATCAGGTAAAAGTATGTTTTTATCATTTTTAATTTTTTTATGTAAGGAAAATAAACGAGACGCAAAGAATAGTTCGGACACTGATACTGCAACGACAACAGTACATTCGTCGATGAGCGAAGCTGATAGTTCTTAATAAATATACTTTGTCAAAGTTCTGTGTTAAACATTTCTTGATTGGAAAAGTTTATTTTACCAGTTATATTTTTTCTTGTAGTTTTAAGGAAAGGCTTATTTGAATTTTTAAATAATATTGTTAATTAAAAACTTTCAATGCCAACTATATTTTAAAATCTGATTTAGAGATTTTAACTTGAAAATAGAGATTAAAATAGTATCTCAAGTGCTTTCTGAATGCATGAACATACAATTTGCAATTTAAATCAACTTTAACAGACACAGGAAATATTCTAGTTTTCATTTATGCCTTGCCTTAATAGATTTCTCGCTGTTCGCAATATAATCATAATTCAATCACGCTTCATAATCGATGACAGCACTTTATTAATTTCTTGATTGACTTACCATCCTGTGTACGACTGAACGGCATGCCACAATTTTCTAATTCAATGACAGCTTTTGGGGCTTCTCTTGTCATGTAATGAATAGCATCTTGATCTCCAAGCCAATCTGAACCCTTGACGGTGTCGTACATGTGCCATTGCCAATTGTCTTCCTCCATATTTCCAAGTGCTGCATTGATCCCTCCTTGTGCAGCAACAGTGTGAGATCTTGTTGGAAATAATTTTGTGATAACAGCAGTTTTAAAACCCTCCTCAACAAGACCATAAGCGGCTCTAAGGCCAGCACCACCAGCACCAACCACCACAGCATCATAGGTATGATCGACTAGAGGATAATTTTTGGAAATTCCATCAGAAACCTTAGCTTTGCTATCTGGTGAATAATGTAGAGCACGCTGACTGATTATAGGTAGGCCTAGCTTGTTCTAAAATCATATTCAAAAAGAAACATTTTAAGAAATTATATAACATTTTTTATTAATAATTTAGTTTATAATATTTTTTATTTGATATAACATTCTTTATAAGAATTTTTTAATAAAATATGACTATAAAATCATAATTTGAAATTCATGTTTTTAGAAATAAAAAAAAGTTTTTTGTAAGAATAAAAATTTAATCATGTACATATGTACAACAATTTTAATTTGTATGAAAGATAGTTATACATTCTGTTAAATATTGAATAATAATTTTTTTTCAATTTAATTAAAAGCAAAATAATAGACTAACTAGTAACAGTTAAATTGAATCTTATCATAAGTTTTGAAAAAAAAACTGGATAAGTCAACTACTATGTATAGGAAAAAGTTAATTGGGCATTGGAAGATGATCACTTCTTATCAGAGATTGTGTGTGTGCGTATGTGTCTGTTGTATAATTCCAGAAAGAAGTGTCCAGATGTCTGCATATGTGTATGCATCAGTCATTGCTGATATCACAGCAGTTAATTCAGTGCATTGGATTGTTACATAAAAATGTAACGAGTAAATTTCATCGCAATCATAATAGTAATTTTATTGAATCAATCATGAGTCATAAAAAGCCTAATTAGAAGACATTATTTTCTAATAGATAATAAATTCAATTGCATATATATTTTTCACTTTTAATAGCATTATATAATTTTATTTTATATTAATTTGTTAAAATTAACACAAAAGTATAAAAGAGTTACACATGGTTTCATATTATTGCACAAGATAAAACTCATGACTTATACTGTAGTTTTTTAATTAGCTTCATTTATCTGTATTGTAAGCTTGGTATAACTTCTAACAATGTATAAAAAAAACTTTAAGGCATATATTATTTGTAAAACTTATCTTTAAAGTGTCAACATACAATTGCATAAATAATGAAAATCGTTATATAAACCTCTAAATATAATAATGAATGAAAATGAAAATATTGATGCATATGTCAAAATGGTAAAAAACAATTTTAAAAAGCATGAATTTTCTCAACAACAATCGAAATAACTGTTATAAATTTAAAAGCCTTAATTACGTTGAAGATGAGAAATAAAGAGCCGCTACGGTCGAACGAGCAGGAAGCAGATGTGAAGAAAGAAGGAGAACCGTTGCGAAAAGATGGTAAACAAGCCGCGACAAACAAGCGCCTACGCACTCCTCCCTTATACCCTTTTGGAGCATAGGAGCTTTAAAGCAGCGGCGTTAGGGGCAAGCCGGAGTATATAGTTATAATATCACGTGAGGAAAAATGTAGGAAAACAAAATCGTCTGCTAGGTAGGACAAGTGCGTCTGACGGCATCTGCTGCAGAAGAGAGAGAAGCCGAGAGAGCCGCGGTGGCGGCACACTTTTTCTCTCTCTTATACTCTCTGATGCGAGAGCGAGAGCGCGCGCTCTCTCAACATAGATACAACGTGCAATTTGGGTACACGTCTCGGAGCGCGTTGCGAATGTCAAGGAGAGGCGCGAGCGCAAGGCCCTTACGTAACTAGCCGAAGAATAGGCGAAAATAATAGGCGAGGGGGCGGGCGATCAAATTGTTAAATAAAAGAAGAGCGCGCAGGCGGGGGCGTGCGCCCGAGCGCGGGAGCCGGGAAGGAAATTACATAACCGGTAGTTTTCCCGAGACTCGGAGATCTCCGAGAGCTAAAGTCTGTGTGTGTGTGCGTGTGGAGAGCCCTTACCAGAGACGTCGTCGGCAGGCCCTTGGCCAGGTAGCTCGACAGCTTGAGCATTCCGTTCATCGTTGCGCCGGCTCAACCCTTCCGCTCTCTCTCAGCAGCCCTCACACAATTCGATTGCAGCAAGCAGCCCTTTCTATCTTCGGCTTTGAAGGTGTATGTTTTGTCCGTAAGGTGAAAAGCTTCTCTAGGCGGCCTTATTTTCCTCTCTTAACCCCGTGCGCTCTGCTGCGACTCGGGAACGCGCAAGAGCCTAACACACCTCACCTCGCGCACTTCTCGTACGGCAACGTGACGTGAGTTAGCCGCGGGGTTGGCTCTCTCCTGCTACGCTTTTTTTTTCCTTGCCCCGCGATTATGATGCCTTTTGCGAGTGTGCGATATATTTCGGCTCGCGCGCTTATCTCTGTGTGCGTGAGAGCGCGGGCTACACGCTGCTGCTCTACTCCCGACCGTTCCGATCTTTCTCGTTCCACCGACTAGTGCTCCGCGCTGGGCCGAGACTCGTGTGCGCGCGCGCGCGCTTACACACACAGACACCCTGCCGTTATTTCGCCCAGCGGCTCTCTTTTTTCGCGACCATACGTCTATAAACGTACACCAGGAGCTTACGTATATATGTTAGTCAAGTGTATATCCGTGTGTGTCGTGTCTCGTGTGAGCATGCCTCAGCGCGGGAGCAAGAGAGAAGGAAGCGCTAGAGTCAGGCCTGCCAATACTGCGAGACTATAGCGAGCGCGAGTTATTTTTGATCGGCCCCTCGAACTCTGCTTTTACTCGATTGTCAACGCGCCCGCCGCTGCTGTTTCCAAGAGCGCGTGTTTTTTGGATTCCGAGCTGTTTTCTGGAGTAGTCAGTGTTGGCGTGGGCCGAGCGTGACAGTTGAAATTGGACCCGTGGCGTTTGAAAGGTGGAACGTGCGCCGCGCGCTGGGAGACCAGCACTGCTGATAAAAGGCGGCAAATTTGAATGGCTGATTTTTAAGTTTGTTTTTTCTGTATTAGTAGAGATATGTTTTTGTTTTATTGAAAAGAACTGATCGGAAAGTGATACTTTGCAGATTTACTTTATCGGCGAGTTCCTGGAGGTAAGTCTGATTTGTGGATATCGCTGATTTCCGAAAACAAACAGCAAGCGATAAGATCGCTTGATTATAGACGATAACTGAGATTAGGACCTGAACTTAATCTAGTCTCCAGTGCTATTTGTAAACTCTTTAGTGCACATAATCAATTTTAAATCTATTAACATGATTTGCTGCATTTTTTATCAATATATCACTGCAAATTTCAATATATCTGAAAATCTTTAACTAAACTTTTTACCTCTTTTACCTCAAATTAAAAAAAACAAGAGTTGATAAAAGAAAAGGTTGCAATAAAAAAAATTAGCCCAAGTATAATTTTTATATAATAATAAAAATATTATTAACAAGTATAGAATCAATAAATAAAACAGAATTAAATGAAATTTTTCCATAGCTGTAGAGAGGTGTGGCAAGAAATGTCGATTTTCATTGGCCGACATGTGTACCCTTCTCTCCAAGTCTCCACTCATTCTCTCTAACTCGTTCCGCCTCCTTCTCTTCGAGTTGGTAAACTTTTGAAATAAACGATACGATTAAAGAATGCATAAGTATACGTCTACATTCGGCCTGAATCAGATTATCGCGCGTTGAAACGAGGAAAGTAACGGAATCCACTCCGGTGATATGCGATATACTTAGCCTTTTTATACTTTTAATGTAAGTTTTGTAAACAATATAATTTAAAAGCGAATTTTATAACTTTTAATAAACAAGACAATTTTTCGAAGTTTTGGTGCTAGTAAAAATCAAGTTTTTCAAAATGTTTAATATTTTTAATACATAAAATAGAAAATAAATCAATACTTTTTATTATGTAACAAAAAATAAATAAATAAAGAAAATGAAAAAAAAATCTTAAAATTGTAATTATTATTAAAAAATGTGTATCAACAGGATATGTTTTATTGACAATAATTAATTAAACAGTGTTTGTAATATTGGCTTTATTTATTATTAAATAATACGCATAATTCTCGAAAATCCATATAAGATCTTATATTTTTGAATATGACTGTAAATTTTGTATCAAAAAGACTGAACATTTCATCAGTATCGACCTAATTCCATATTTATCAGCTTTAAATGTTCACGTTTCAAATTTGTATACATATACAAAAATCATCCAAGAATTCATACAATATTACCTCAATCAATAAGAACAAAAAAACATGTATGATAAAATCATGAGACTTAAAAAAAAAAGATAAAATATTCTATAAAATACACAAGCATCGAAGAATGAAAAAACAAGGATTAAATTTGAAAAACGACATTAAGTCTTAGTTTATTAAAGAGAATCGACGTAAACGCGGGGATAGTCAGTACACACAGAGACAGTAACAGCGAGTCGCGCCACACACATCGGCAACAATGGGAAAAATTCTCATCAATTAAAAAGGTGAGGTTGGTAGGTGGGGGGTGAGCAGGGGGAAGTTATATTCGATGTTAATTTAGCCTCGATGGCCAGACACAATACAACGCTCTTCTATAATAGCAGCACGCATATTAACTAAGTTCAATCGAGTTCGCGCGTCGATTCGATTGAGGCGCGCACGCTCGCAGACGCTCGTCTTCTTAATTCTGAGCCTTTTTTTTCATAAAAAAAAACGCCTGGCGCGCATGCTGCTCAGTAGGTTCTTATTGCTGGAGGGACGTGCGCGGCCTCGGTCGCGTCGAGCGTTGTGTCGATCACCGGACGATAAGAAATGCAAATCTAGAGGGAAAGAGAGAAGTACAGCCAGTCAGATGTAGCTACATTCATTAACACTGTTCTTTCCTTATCGATGCTCTATACTTCGTGTTCTTTTGCTTTTTTTTGCGTGAATCGCGTGTTTTTGTGGAAGGCTATTGTATAATTTATTGTATTTTTTATCTAAATGTATGATGACAAGTAATATTTAGTATATGATATTTTCAAAAATTTAGAAAAAAAAATAAAAAAATTCAGTTGCATTTTTTACTTTACAAAAATTTAATATGAGTATAATAATAAGTAGGTATAAAAAGGTAAAACTAAAATAATTATTTACCGAACCGTCTTCTTGTGCCCAAGAAAGTGTGTGTTTGCGCCAATGCTCGCTCAACGATTTTTTACACTGTTCTTCGATCGGCTTAGAGTAATCGTATTCGTCTATTCTATTCTGTAGTGAAAAATTGCAGATTTTAAAATAATTATTTTTAAAAATTTTAGAAAGTATAGAAGAGGTAAACGTACTGGATAATCGTCCCTGGCGTGTGCCCCCCTCGACTCTTTACGATTCTCGGCGCAAAAGACGATGTGCATGCCGTTCAACATAAGATTTTGTAACTCCAACGCTTCTACTAATTCTGTGTTCCAAATCATAGATGTGTCTTGTACCTAAATTAAACAAAATTTTTAGAATTAAAATATATTTCAATATAATATAGTCAATTATTGTAAGCCTAGGTATCTTTGGTCAAAAAGCTCAGTTTGTACCACGCAAGAAAACAATAATTTTAAGAAAAAAATAACTACACATTGATATTAAAATTAACATTTTATTTGTATTGAAAGGCTTATGAGTTTAAAATCGTTTTGCAGCATTTCTACTTTAAGATTAAATGTTTTTTTTACGATGACTAAAAAATGATAATTAATTTGTTTATTTATCAAATGATTTTAGAACTTTTTTAAAATTACAAACGAACTATCTATTAAACACTTGTAATGAAAATTTGAAGAATGCAGAACAATGGTATTCGAATGGCAATTGAAAGCGATTAAAAAAGAAAAGTAAAAACAGAAATTGTGAATGTAAGCGCAGGTAGTAAAAAGCTGGGTGAATAATAATGAAAATAAGTACTCACGCAAACGTCGGGTAAATCGCAGGAGTAAAGCTTGGTCATTTCGCGGCAGCCGCGCTGCAGGATGTCGCAGGTGCGGAACACCGAGCAGTACCTTTGCATGGTGCGCTGCATCTTCTGGCGTAGCTTTGCCACTGGGATGCAGCCCTGCGAGTAGCGCGTCGTGTCGAATCGGCAAATCGACTCGTCGGCGATGTCCTGTATTTTCGTGAAAAAAATAAAAGAAAAATATCATAAGTAGAGTGGACGATTTCTTGCGAGGATAAATCATTGACAGAGTAGTACTCACCGCTGGAATGTCTTCGTGTGGCTCTCCCGGCCTTGTCGTGCAGTTGATGTTGTCGGCAATGGCCTTGCCGAAGACGACAACCTCCAGGAGGCTGTTGGCGCCGAGCCGATTCGCCCCGTGGACCGAGGCCGAGGCTGTCTCACCGGCCGCCCAGAGGCCCTCTATTACCACGTCGTCTTCGTTCTCTCTCGTGAGGACCTGCGGCAAGACATTATTGTTTAAAATTAAAAATTTCTTTTTTTCTAAATAAACAATAAGACTAGACTAAAATGCAAGAAAAAAGCTGGAGTGTAAGGAGCTCTGGTTGAAATGATAATTAAAAGTGTGGGTTGCTTGAAGTTAAGTGAGCGCGCTTGTCACGCAATGACAGACCTGAGCTCTGTAATTCGTTGGGATTCCACCCATGTTGTAGTGCACGGTGGGTATGATGGGAATCGGCTCCTTTTCCACGTTCACGCCGGCAAAGACCCAGGCCAGATGCGAGATTCCCGGCAGCTTTGACCGGATCGTTTCCACGGGCAGGTGGTGCAGCTGCAGGTGCATGTGATCCTTTTCCTCGCCGACGCCCCTACAACGTTTTTCATCAAATCAACTCGTCAACTCTTTCAAAATAATAACAATTAAATTTGAAAATTTATTTATTATTATATTATATCTAGTCGATGTAAAATAGCTTAAAAATAGCGCTGTACCTCCCTTCGTGAATTTCGATGGTGATGGACCGAGAGACGACGTCGCGCGAGGCGAGGTCCTTGGCATTGGGCGCGTACTTCTCCATGAAAAACTCGCCTACGGAATTGATGAGCCTTCCGCCTTCACCGCGGCTACCCTCCGTCACGAGAACTCCGCTTCCGTAGATACCTGCATAGATGCCACACATGCAGCAGGGAAAGAGGAAAACAGAGAGAGAGAGAGACCAGGAAATTATTATGCGCAACTTGTAATTTCTCTCGCTGAGCAATTGCAGCGCGCTCTATTGTATCAGCGTGAGAAAGTTAACTGTTAATTTACGTTCTTTGCTTGAGATATATGTGAAAAAAGAATAAATAAACAAATGTAAAGTAAATGATACTTTCTTGACTTCTTGAAAAGACTTTATTATATATATATATTAAATTATTCAGAGAGTTGTTTAAAGATAAATAAAATGACATAATGCAAGCTTGAGATAAAAGTGTATCAGTGTGGAGGCATACCCGTGGGATGAAATTGCACGAATTCCATGTCCTGAAGCGGCAGGCCTGCTCTGCTGGCCATCGCGTTGCCGTCGCCGGTGCAGGCGTGGGCAGCCGTGCATGATTGATAGCAGCGTCCCGCGCCGCCCGTCGCTATAACCTGGATTACATCGCTCATTCATTAATCGATACATTTGTTCCTGGTTAATGATACACCGCACACCGCACACCGCAAAACTCGATATATATATCTCCCCCTACTCTACCAGCTACGAGAAATTAATACGCGAAAGAAAGTAAAAGAAAAATCACGGCGCTCTCTCTCTCTCGTATAGTACTTTAAATTGAAATGCCAATAAAGTAAAAATATTATTTTGAAGAAAATAGAGCTCGCGAACCGTGTGATGGGCGCGGAAGCGGTGCATCAGGCCGGTCTCCAGTTCCCAAGCTAGCACACCACGGCAGCATCGGCCTTGGAAAAGCAGGTCCAGGGCGAAGTACTCGACAAAGTAGTGGACGTCGTAGCGCAGGCTCATGCCGTAGAGGGTGTGCAGAACCGAGTGACCCGTGCGGTCGGAAACGGCGCAGGTCCGGTGGGCCTGGCCGCCCTTGCCGAACCGCAGCGATTGACCACCGAACGCTCGCTGGTAGATTTTCCCCTCGGACGTCCGGCTGAATGGACAGCCTATGTGCAAATTTCATAATGAGTTTTTATTTACTTTTAGTTGGAAAATTAATCGAATTTAATATATCGACGCATGGGATGGTAATGAGGCGATAATTTTATTATTCTAATTAAACGACTTCTTGGATGTTGCAAAACCTTTTAGGAACGTGTGGAAAGAACTTGTTTTATGCATTTTATAAACAGTGATCTTTTTATAAATGACTAATTCTGCAGTAGTTTATGAAACATGTAAATAGTTAATTACGATATTAATTATAATCTTTACTATAGGCGCATAAAAAGTTAATTAAGAGATAAAAATCCTTCGAAAATAAAGTTAAAAAGTGAATTAAAGCAGCAGGTCAAAAGTGAAGAAAAAGCTTACCAAAATTCTCAAGCTCGATGACAGCCTTGGGCGCCTCCCTCGTAAGAAAATGTATGGCGTCCTGATCGCCGAGCCAGTCGGAGCCCTTGACCGTGTCGTACATGTGATAGAGCCAGTTATCTTCCTCAGCGCTGCTGATGGCAGCGTTGATGCCGCCCTGAGCTGCCACAGTATGAGAGCGCGTCGGAAAGAGCTTGGTCACCACGGCCACGCGGTAGCCCTTGGCGCCAAGGCCGAATGCGGCCCTCAGCCCGGCGCCACCCGCCCCGACTATCACCACGTCATAGCAGTGCTCGATTATCGGGTATTTCTGAAGCGGCAAGGCTTTTTGTCACTCTTCCTCCAAAACTACGCTTTTTTTAACACTAATTATTCGTTCCTCTAATTTAATTACACTTTCTTCACTGATAAAGTTTCAATTCAGAAATAATTTCATGCCCGAAATTACAAATTCAAGAGGTTCAAAACTATTTTTGCTTTTCATTAGGTTAGTTGAATTCTTTTTTAAAATTGATAAATTAAAATGAAAAATGCTTACACCATCACTACTTTTGCATTTGGCTTTGTCTGCGGAACTAAGATTCACGTGAATATTTCGGCTTATTTGAACTTTTGAAAGCGTTTTCTCTGCGCTCCTTAACTGAAGATAAAGAAAACATTGAGTAGTCCGTGTCGATATATTAGATCATTGAAGAAATTATAATATTCTCTTTCTTACGGGAAAAAATCTACTTGTCAAACTCAGCAACTTGAACATCTTTAATACTAATGAAGTATCCTAAAAACTAATGACTATTTAACTTTATTTTCTAACATCAGACACGTAGAGGTTGGAAAAAGGAAACTTGGAAGCTGTCATTTTGATGATGCTCATGTTGATAGATTATTTTGACTTGGGAAACAAAAGAAGAAAGTCGAGATATTTTTCGTATATAAATACAAGCATGGTTTTATTGCACTTGCAAAAATACATCTCATCTAATGACAAGGTCAGGTATAATAATTACGATTGTACGATTATAATTGATGACGACGTTTCTTTTAGGTGAGTGTTAATTATCTCTAACGATTCGACTTTTCCATGACATTTATGATATACATATACTTTTTTTTTATGTAATAAAAAACTCCGCATGCTGGGTTATTCTTAAACTTTTATATTGCTTAGAATCTTCACTTTCCCTTGGGTGAAGAAAATTTATCGAGCTTGAAATTGCATTTCTCTTTGAAAAATTAGAGAATTGTTAAAAATGCTCTTTCCGCGACAAATAATACATTTCTGGCTTATCAAGAAGAACTTTATATTGTGACATTTTAATATTTTTTTATTTTATTCAATTGTATATTTGTACTTATTCAGATTTTTATCTGAATAAACGCGTACTTTTTTAAGTACGTTCGTAAGACTAGAAATACAACAATTTCTTACATTTTTACAAGTTTTAAACTTTACGTTTATTATATATATCAAAGATTGAAATGTCTTAGTTGCCAAAGGTTCTTCTGAAAAACCAGAGCATGTAGACAGATTTAAAAGAAATGATAACACCTTAAAATGAGCGAAAACTTGAATAAATAAAGCGTATGTCAACAATAATTTAATGACTTCTACGAAGAAAACACAACAAATATTCATTGCTCTGTGCGGCTTAGTAATAATAAACTATATTTCATGTATATAAGTGCTCGCTATTACATTGATCCCGCGTGTCCTCGTATAACGCGCGGGCTATTAAATAAGCCTTCGGCAAGCTGCTAATAATTAAATCAATTAATTCGATTAATATGGCAAAATTCTACGACGACGGTTTAATTAAAGTAAATTGCGCTTCAGACGCTTCTTGGTGTGTGTATATGTGTGTGTCTGAGAGTGTGTACGTAAAATTAGGTGAATCGGCGAATTTCGCGCGAGTCGGAATACAACGCAGAGTCAGTCTTGTTAAACGTCCAATGAATATTGAGAATAAAGTACAATTCATAGTGGCATAAAAGTGAGATATAAGGCTTCTTTACGTATAAGCTTTTAGTTTTTTTTTTTTTTTTTTTTTTTTGCCAATACTTAAAAATATATTTTACATTAAATTTAGACATTTCGAAATGTAACGTACAACAGAAAAATAAGGACAGTTATTTTTAGTTACGTACAAATGACAATTTTCTCGGCACTGCAGCGTATACGCAACGATAAAGGAAAAAGAAAAAAAAGAGAGGAATCGTTTTGCGCAATAGACAAGGTTGTAACGTACAATCATAAAACGTCGCAAAGCAGGCGACATAAATCGGCTCTGAGCAAATAAGACTATTACATTAAAAAGCGACGATCCTTCTTTACTGTAAAGTCGGCAGCGAAAATTCGTAGTGTGTGCGTTCCGGGTGTGAACACATTTTGAAGTAGCGGTTTTACTCTGGCGACACAGCTATAGCTCGGCGTTTCGTACAAAACACAACAATCTTAATAATTGACTCGAGTGTGGGAGTAGTCGCAACGAAAAAAATTAAACGGTGTTACAAGCTCTTTCGGGCACGCAAGGTAAATGTAAGAAAAGAAGCGCTTAAAAAATTTTTCAGCATAACGCGCCGCGTCGCCTGGCGTGCGAATGCGACCTTCGTGGCCGGAGCTCGCGTAAGACTACATAATAATGTATAATAAGTTGCTGTGGCGGCACGCGCCCAGAGGCGCCACTCCTTTGTAAATCGGAGAAGAAAAAAATAAACGATCGCGCTGCCGTGTTATTCTCTTAGGCTTAATAAAAATGCACTGCTCGAAAGAAAATGGCCTGCGGAAAAGGCGTTTTTAAGTAGAAAAATGCATAGTACTCTGTAAATGCACTGAGTTCAATCGTTGCTCGTGCGAATGACGGCGAATCAAGGATTATCGTGGCATCGTCGATTTTTTCGAGATCGAGACGCTCAATTTGCATGCAATGTATAATACATTCTTACTTTTTCCGATCGCTCGAGTCGGAAAGATCAAAGGCACGTATTTTTAAATTCATTGTATATAATGAATCTAGCTAATAACTCTCGCTTTTAATTCTAGACATTGAATATTTATTAGATAATTGAATATCTCGTTGTATTAAAAATTTTATTTATTAAATATAAACTTTATATGTAAAAGTTTGTTTTAGAAAATAACGATACTACCCTCTTCAATTTTCCTCGTACCATCTAAACAGTAATCTGTTTCACTAATTCAGGTCGATTCACCGTCATCCGGCTCTAAATCTTTGTGCATTCGAAAACGTTTCTCTCTTTTTCACACGCACTCCTCCTCACTAACTTCAATGCACTCGTTCTCGTCCGATCGGGAGCAATCCATCATACGCGTTACGGTTAAAAAAAAAAAAAAAGAAAAGAAGTAAGAAAACTAGAGAAATCGGCGAGCCTCCGAGCGTAGGTCGCGCTCTTGAGGATTCGCTGGGGGTCCAGCTCCCCGGCAGGTGGTCTCGATCGCCGGCAGAAAGCCAGGCCAGGGCCCGTATCAGAGGGTGAGTCTCTTGACGCCGCACTCGCAGCAGAACTTGGCCGAGTCCGGGAACTTGAAGCCGCACTCGTGGCAGAACTTGGAGAGCTTGAACTTGTTGTGGTTCTCGTTGCTCACGTCGTTGGCGCTGCGCCCGTTGTGCGTGGAATATTTGCGATTTAGACTGTGCGTCGTCCCAAGAGCGACAGGGGTCACAGACAGACAGACAGACAGACAGAGAAAACAGAGAAAGACAACACCAAAGGTCACGACTAGTATGTGTGCTATTTATTTTTTTAATCATCAATTTTCATACTTGACTTGATTCTTTTAGTCTGCAAATGACTTTGGATTTTTATACTGTTCAAGTCAAATATTCAAATTCTGTCAAACGAAAATTTTCATTTACTTGTAAAATGGAAAAATGTGGGAAGCAAATAAACTTTACGACTGTACATCGTTGACTCAAGAACAGTAATTTGAAAAACTATCTTCTCCAGGTAGGTTTATTGTAAAAATTTTCAATAATGTATCGACCGTTATTTTCTTCCCAAACAAAAAATGTATAGAGCTACAACATCTATAAAAAAATAAATAAAGAAAAATGCAACTACCTGCTGTAAGCAGAATCAGCGCTGAGCTTTCCGCCGCACTCTTGCCTCTTGACGCTCTCGGGCGAGGACAGCTCCGCGTCGTCATCGCTACAGTTGATCCTCCCATTAGGCATCGGCCTCTGGTGGCATCCGTTCTGCTGGGGCGTGCTGGACAGAATAGAGACAGAATGATCGTTTCTCATTAGTGACATGAGCGAGGGTAGAGTCGACGTCGAGTTGACGTCGTCCTCGAACGAGCTCAGCAGCTCGTCGAACAGCGAGTTCGAGCGCTTCATCTCCAGGTCCGTCGACGAGATGATCGAGGTCAGGCTGAGATTGCTGCCGTTCAGTCCGTTCTTGTAGTTGTTGTTGTTAGCGCGCTGCTGCTGCTGGCCAGCTGGATCGTTCGAGCCTGAATTATTGGGCTTAAGGGAGCGCGAAAAGTCCGAGCTGCCCGAGGACGAGGAGCTCGAGATTTTGCGCTCGGGCGGCTTGGGAGCCGAGGCGGAGCGCATCGAGTTCGAACGGTTGGCCATCGGTCGAGCCAGCCTCGAACCTAATCCGTTGCTGCCGTTCAGTTTCGACTGCTGCTGGTCGATCGTCGGGGCGAACTCGCCGCCGCCGAGCGCCTGGTTCTGATCGATTATGAGCCTGCGGCCGAGCTCGCGGCCCTCGAGCTGGCTTCTCGAGCCTAGAGACGAGGAGGTGAGCAGCTCGCGCGACAGCGAATTCGTCTCGGTGCAGTCGCTCGAGAGGTCCGAGGAGGTCAGGTCGTCGAAGCCCGTCGGCGGAGCTATCAGCGAGATGCGCTGCTGCTGCTGCGGCTGCTTCGGCTCCGAGCTGCTCTGCTGCTGCTGGGATTGGGAGGGAAGCTGGGGATTGGCGCTGTTGGGATATTTTACGAAGGCGGAGGAGTGGGAGAGGGGAAAGGCTGGGCTGGAGTTGGGCTTTTGGGGAGGACAGATGGCCGAGCCGTCGGTCGACGACTGGTCCGACGTGTCCGAGAAGAGATCGTTGAGCTGCTGCTCGGCTAACAGGAACGGATTGTAGTCCTTGCCCATGCCGCTGTAACAATGGTTATTGTTAGTTATTTATTTTTTTAGAGGTGTAGTTGAGGGGATTAGGGCTCCAGCTGCGTCTAAGGAATTGCTGTAAAATATTAAGATTTTGTGCGGTAAAATAATTTTGGAACGTAAATTACAGATCAATCATCGTGCTCTAATTTTTGGATTCGTGGAAACATGACTTTACTGGCGCGATATGTCGAGTCATTGATTTTTACGATTGGCTTGAATTCAAAATTGATATTGATTTGAGTAAACTAGAACGTGGCCAACGTCCAAAATAAGGCATCATGAGAGCTGTTGAAAATTATGCTTCTCTGTTCAATTATTATTATTATTTCTTAATTAAGTCAATTCAATGCAAATTAAATATATTTTATGATAATTACACTTTTTGTTGCATATTAATGTTTTAAAAATATAAAAAGAGTAAATTATAACATAATTGAATCAGTGCCAGCACATAAAACATAACCATCTATTACGTAACGTAAAAAATCGTGCAGTTGCATTTAGTACATAACTTTTACTGAAAATCAGAAAAAAGAAATGTATTGTATATTCTACAAGAGAATTGTGAGAGCATTTTTATAATCAACAATGGTGTACAAAATTTACAACTGAAAAACAAACTTTACGCAACCGAATAAATCATCTACCCAGTGTAAAACGTGTAAAATGAAACAAAAAAAAGTGTCTGCACAAAAGACGTCCATGGTGCTAATTCGTGCGAGAAAACAACAAACTCGGCGACAAAGCCATTACGTAGCTGGGCGTGACATGTGCACATGTGCGTATGCAAAGCACACTGAGAGAGTCGACGAAAAAGGCTCGGACTGCTGATAAAAAAAGTGCGCCGCTCGAGCACGGCGAGAGTAGGGAAAACTTACATTCTACCTCTAAGAATCATAGAAAAGTCTGGATGTCTGCGAATGTAGCTGTTCCAGTCGCAGCGCGGCAGTCGCTCGAAACTCCTACGTAGAAGGCTTTAAAAGCAAATACACATTTTTTTTCTATTTACTACTACTCGTTAGTCCGTTGCGTTATGCCTACTTGCTTTTTAAAGCAATATGCACATCTACTAGTGTCGGTTTCTATAGTCTTGCCTAAAATATGTCGTATTATTTTAACGACGCGAGGTCTTAAAAATAAATGTATGAACTTCAAGCTCAGCCAGGGCTCGGTAAACGAAATCTTTTTTAAAACATGATAAATTTAATGAAATACTTGGATAAAAAGATTAATGAAATGTTACTCGAGCTCTCTAAATTAAAATCCACTTCTCCGGGAAACGCCAGTTATCCCTCTGATCTTTACAACGGGCATTAAACTCGGGCTTAAAAAAAGACATAACGAAGCGTAAAATCCAGCGTAAAGTGAAAATAACTACTGCTACGCTCGCTACCTCTGCCGGTCCATGTGCAAGATCCTACGCATCGTGGGACAGAGTCTGCTCTTCGGGTATCTCGGCTTCTCCTCTCTGTCATCCGCAACTGAGGCGCTGGCTGGCTTGGCGTCGACGTCGATGATGCCGTGACGTAGCTTCGACTTCGACTTGACCAGCTTCTCTCTGTGATACTCCATTCGGGCCTTCCAGTCCTTCTGCCTGGCGCCGATGCTGGGCAGAAATTTGTCATCGCGCCCGAGCGCGTCGAGCCTCGTGATGGTGCAGATCTCCTTTTCGTAGTGCTGCTGAGCGGGTCTTGAGAAGTCGGTGAGCTCGATGGTTGAGATAGAGGTCTCCTCGTCGAAGCTGCCGTTCAATCTGTTGCGCGGTTATTGGGAACGTGGGATTTTTTAGCCGGGGTATTGACGTTTTCTGCGCGGTCTAAACGGGTTTTATGTGAATCACGTGAATTTCGATTCGCCAGTTTTGGAGGTGGCGTGGATATATTGACCTTGTACATTGGAAATGAAAAAACTTGCGATTTATCATAGGTTGAAAAAAAAGTAAATTCTACATAAATTGTAACTGTTTGAAGAATTGCTTATTCCAAGATTAAAGCCCAATAAAAGGAAAGAAATTTCTTTTCCTCTAATTCCTCAGCCAAAGAGAAAAAAATAAGGTCGAAGCACGTCGAACACCAATCAGATAAGCAATAAAGCACGACATCGGCGTTCGAAATCCAAGAGAGCCGTGATTTACATTCGATCCCATTTCTCCGAATAGAGCGGCGACGCGACCTCTCACCTCCCGTTTCTCCTCCGCCTCGTCCTGACGTCCGTCCTCGGCCTACTGGCCGCCAGATCGATGGCCCTCATCTTGCTCGTCAAATCGACGAGCGTATCCTCCCCCGCCGCAAAGCAGACGAACGCGTCCTGCGCATTCTGCGAGCCGATCAGGCCCACGTCGATCTCCTTGAGCAGCTCCGAGGCGTTGCTCTCGTTCTCGTCGGCAAAGTCCTCGTCCGAGAGGTCAAACTCGATGAGCTGCTGCTCGTCGGTGCGCACGCTGGACACGTCGCTGAACGTGGCCGCCTCGTTCCTGTAGTAATCGAGCATTACCAGGCTGCTCTGCTGCTGCTGCACTTCGCTATTTTCGGCCTGGCAGTTTTTCGATCCCTGCCACTCTAGAGATTCATTTTTAGACGACGGCCCGTCCTCCTCGCCGGAGACGCGCTTCTGCAGCAGCTTTCGCCGCTTTTTCAGGGGCTTTTCCTCCGAGGATTCGTCGGCGATGGATTGCTGACGGATACAGCGAGGCGTTGGACTGTCGTCGTCTATTACGTAAGTGGCGCAGCGCCGGCCGGAAGGGCTCGATGGCTTTTCGCTGTATGCTGGATTTCGTTCGGATTCTTGCACCTCTGCTTTTTTAATTGGGGGTTTTCAATTATTTATTTGGTTTTTACAAAAATTATGAGTTGAAGTTATTAATTATATTACTTTTTTCGTTTTTTAAATGTCAAATAAAATAAAATATGATGTAAGAACTTTGGGCTTTCTACGTGAAATATTACTTATAATGACACTTGTATGAAACGCGTAAAGATTTTATTTATTTTGAACATTAATTGAATAATTTTACCGATATTTTCCCGATCATTTAATGTTGATGTATCGAAGTCTTCTTCAGCCTTCTTTATGTTTTTAGGAAAAGATCTGTGCTCTCTTGAATTGTTATTGTCTTTTGCATCGGTGATGTTTGACATACTTAGACACTTCTTCGTTCGACTTAGCAGCCTGTCCTTAATTTTGTTCGAATGAACCGTCGGCTCGTTATGAGTATTTTCGTCAACGCCATCGTTTTTCGGAGTTTCGCAACTCTCCAAGGTTAGCGTCGGCTCTTCGGTAACTGTTTTCTCCCCGTCAGATTCCGAGTCATCATTCTTCTGCTCGGAATTGCACATGTCGACAAAGTCAATGACTCGGATCTGCCGATCGCTTTTCCTGAAGGTTTTGGTCGAGGCACTCGAGAGGCCGCCATCGTCGTCGGAATCGCGATTCATCGCATTATTTTTCTCGTCGTTATCTATGGTATCGAGCGAGTCCTTGTTCGTCAAAGACAGAGACTCCTGTCTTATCGCGTCATCGATAAGGTAAGTCTCGTTCATTGCCAGGCCACTCATGTCACCACAGCCCGAGTTCAGAGTCTGCTCATTTCCTGAATAGCTCGATAAATACAGCATTTCTTTAGCACTTTCCGGGGAAACGTACTTTCTACTCGAGCGACACACCATCCTCTCGTTGTACTCGAACTCGTCGGTCGTCGAATTACCGTCGTCGAGGCTCGAGAGTCCAGTGACGTCCGACAAAATCGGCTCTTCCTCCTTGTCGATACTCTCCATCTCGTTGTTTCTGCTAACGTCTTCTCGAATCTGCTTCCAGGTAACGAAATTTGCGCTAGACTGGGTCTCGAGCTCGAAATTCTCCGTGTTTATCTCGAAACTCTCGGCCTCCAGCTCGGCTTCCGCGTAATTCTCCGTTATCTCGATCTTCTCTTCCTCGACCTCGACCTTCCGCGACCTACTCTTGACCTTTATCTTTTTCTTCGCTTTCCGCTCGCTCCTCTCGGCGGAAACCTCAACGGGAGCCTCGGCGAACTCTTTTTTCAAGTAGCTGGAGGCCAGGCGCGCGGAAGACTTTTGCGACGAGCTTGATGACATAGAGGGCTTGGACTGGAGGATCTTGGAGGGCAGCACCTCGGACAGCATGAGGAGCCGGCGCGAGGCAAAGAGCTGCCTCAGCGCCGGGGGATTCAGGGAGTCTTGGGGTTCGGGAGTCCTGGGAAGGAGAACGGTGGATGGATTGTCATTTTTTTATTTTACAAGGTTGCGAGCGTTGCAGTATAATAGTAACAAAATGCGAAAATCTTAATTACAAATATTTTTCGTAGAATAAAAACTTTCTCTCGTTGATGAATCAGTTGTAAGTGAGAAATGTCTTAACAAGTCTTTTCAGTTTTAATTGTTCGTAGAAACAAAAAAAGCTCAAAGAAAAGTTTAACTGAACGATCTACAATATCATTTGAAAGGGCAGAAATAGAATAGTGGTCTTATTATAGGAAGCACTTAGGCAATTAGCGTTTCAACGACCTGGTAAACTACAACACTGTCGCGGTTATAAGAGGCTTATTTAGTTTGAAAATCAAAGTAAAAGAGAAGTACGTAGATCTAGAGAGAAGGAGGAAATACGGAAGCTTTCTAGCTTTCGAGTTTGTAACTCACCTATTGGAGCGGTCCATTGGGCGGGATTTTAATGGTCCGCTGCTCGCAGTTGGCGATTCCTTGTTCGTCTGACCTGGTCGTTTTCTGCAAAAGGTACAAGAGGAGATGCTAGTGATAATAATAAATCAAAGTAAATAGCTGAAGAAAATTAGCATTTTAGCTAAAATTAATTTTGCTCTTATATTATTCTACCATAATTCTCACGATAAACCTTAATTTATTGTATTTTAAATATTATGCAGTCAACATAGCAATACATTATCTTTCTTTAAACAAGGAGACGACAAAGAAGAAGTAGAAGAAGAAGAAGAGCCAATTGCAGAATTACATAAGTTACATCAAAAGACTGAAAGAAGGAAAGAAAGCGAAAGAGGCGGCTCATCGTGACTCTTCGGAGAAATGCTCGTTTTGGCAGCGAGCCAGCGCGCGCGGGCAGCGAAAGTGCATTTTAGAACGTCTTATAATCCAGAGTTTTAGCGATACCGAACGGGATATAAGAAGAGGCGATATTTTGAATTTCAGCTTTCCGAGGGTTTTACGGTGTTTATCTTTCGCGCGAGCGCGGGTGTGCTCGCAGAATGAGCCGCAAGGGCCGGAAGAAGGCTTTTCTTTGGGGTCTTTAATTGACTTTGCGCGAGCCGTGAATCTGTCAGTTTATTTTCACGAGACTCCAGTCGAGGGTTTATTTAAGAAGCGGGCGAGAAAGTCGAGGATGAATGATTTGTTTTTAATTGCTTATAGGGTAATCCGTTTTCATGAAGTTTGTTTAATTTTGTTTGTAGTGAGACTTAATGAGGTCACTCTAAAACTATAACGGCATTTCTTCATTTGTAAATAGATATAATTGTAAATAATGATTTAGACTTAAAGAAGATCAAGTCCGGTTCTTCCCAGACTGCTGATTAAAAATAGCACGTTTTCGATTCCTAAATCTTTGAAAGCAATAAATAAAATAAAGCAGACTTACAACATTGGCAATTTGGGACTGGCAGTATCGGGATTCTTGTGCGAGACCGAGGCGCTCATATCCTTAGCGGTCGAGGCTTTGCCGAGCAGCGGCGAGGCAAGCAGCGCCTTCTGCGCTCCGCCCGGCGAGTACTTTTCCCTGTTGGTCGGTTTTCTGTTTTTAAGCGCCGGGGCCCGGTACTTCATGCGCGCCTCCAGCCTCTCCTTGGCCACGTTGTTGCTGGTCTGCGGACTGGCCGGCAACCTGGTGGATCGCTCCTTGCAGAAGGCGATGTGACGGTCGTAGGACTTGACGCCGAACTGACGCTGGCAGGTGGGGCAGGTGCCCTTCTCGTTCGAGCGCTGGGGGGCACCCGGAGCAGTCACCAGCGAGAGCGTCGACGGACGCTGCTGGGGTGCTTGGGATGAGGATGGCCCATTGCCGTGCTGCTGCTGGTGCTGGTGCTGCTGCTGCTGCTGCTGCCCGGGGGATGAGGAGGCGGCTGATGAGCTGCTGTGCTGCTGAGACTGCGACGATGCGGGTACCTTTGTTAAACGTTCGTTTTTTTTTTGTGTGTTTTTGATTTATTAAACTTGACTATTGATTGTTATGAAAAATTTATTTCACATAAAAATTTTAAATTTTTATTCTTTTTTTTTTAATTATTTTAGAAAAATATATTTGTGATAATAAACTGTTTATTTAAATAAAAGTAGTTTTCAAAAATATAAGTGCACAGTTTTTGATGTTGTAATTATCCAATTGCAGTCAATTAAAAAATTTATCAAGGTTATATCAAAGCTTTGTTTTATGTTGCAAGTAGTAACAGACAAACTGGTAAGACTTGCACAATGTTTATACACGATTCTTTTGTGTTTATTTATCAAAACAAAATGAGGTCTCAACAAAAACTGATCCAATAAATTTTGCTGTTCATTTTTCAAAGACAAAAAATAGTTTTAAAATCATCACGCGCAAGTATTGCAAATTTTTGTAATCAACCCGAAAGTGCAAAAATAAGAAAAAATGAAGCAGTAAAATGGAAAAAAGAGCTGGGAAAAAGAGAGAAGAGTAAAAATATAAAATTAAAAGCACTGACGTCTCCGCGGGCGGCGCGTATGGCCCTGAGGAACTCGTCGCGCGTCTGCTTCCAGGCCTGGTTCTTCTTCCTGGGCCTGGCGTCGTGCTCTCCGGCTGGGGCGGCCCTATGATGATGATGCGGCGCACGCGCCGGCTCCTTGGGTCCTGGCGCAGCAGGCTCGTGATGCTGCTGCTGCTTGGGTAGAAACTCGGCGAGCTCCGTGCCCTGGATTCGCTGCTTCGCCGAGTCGAAGGGCTTGCGCTTTTTGGCCGCGGTGCGCTCGCAGATCTTGAAGTGCTTGTCGAGCGAGCGCGGGTTGAACTTGCGCCCGCAGACCGCGCACGGTTGCAGGACTTCCGGCTGCGCATCTAAAACAGACAACACCAAAGCAACACACCAACATCAGATATATTATATTCTGGAACAGCACCAAAGAGGAGAGGGGATCGAGCCGACTAAGCCCATTTGCTGCTATATATAGAGCGACAGATTTTAAAGCCCTCCGAGCTTTTAATGTTTTCGAGTGCAGACACTTTTTCCAAAGAGCTGGCCTATTATTCTGGAGGGCGTGCATCCGAATTCAAAGATGCAGGCTTTCTATTTTTGAGAACGACTTTTTTTAACTATTTTTATTTTTTTATGCGGATAGAGCTTTAAAGCTTTTTGTTTTGTGGATCATATTAATCTCTAAAACTGAAAGAACAAAAGGTCGGCGTGTTTCGTTTATAAAAATGAGCTTGGAATCGCAGAAATGAATGCATTATTCTAGATCAAGCCATCTTATCACCAAAGCAATTTTTCCTCATTCTTTATTTAGAAATATTCGCGTAAAATTGTCTACTTCAGCAAAGTGCTGATCCCTCTAATTTATTTTCGCTTTTAGCGTCTACTGCATGCGTGAGTGCAGCATGTGAATGGCCGGGATTATGTGTATGCGTTACGCAATCTTCGCCCCTGATAAATGAGAAATCGCGATAAAATTCTATATATGCACATTATCACTGTTGATTGATTGAAGACTTTTCTCGCGTCTATCAAATACGCATAGTGGTCTGTTTTGATTCTCCTTCGGCCATTAAGGCATTTTAGTAGTTCCATTGTGCCTCTCTATTGACAAATTTTATGGCCGGCGATGAGTTATTCGCTCAATGATTGGATTAATTTCTTTTCATAGACTCGGCTCTTTATAGTTCGATGAATAATGGATTCCTATTTCACGCGACTGTCAATGAGAATCAATAAATTATTCAGATTTTCAGTGAGCGCCCACGTATCGAGCTGCATCAATCAGTTTTTCATCTGAAATCCAAACAATTTACCTTGAACAAACGTTTCTCGGACACCATTTCTACAACTTCCTCGACTCGCGCTTTGTATATAAACTCTACAAAAACCCAAACGCCTACCGAGCTCCAAAACATTTCGTAACCAGCTTAGAGCAGAACAACACCGTCGTTTGCTCTGCACTCTTAGCTCCATATCTCCGAGCATCGCGCGCATTCATAGATTATCGCGACAATAAAGATCGTAGGCCGACACGCGCGCGCGCATTGTCATAATCGCGAACACCTGCGGAGATAAAAACGAGAGAGAAAGAGAAGGAGTAAGAGAGAAAATCTCGGCGAGCTGAGCCGCCCCCGCATCCCGACACCCACTCGCCGGCGACTTTCCATTTTTGGCGCTACGCGAGCTCGAGTATGCCTGCGTGTCTCGATTACGCTACCTGAGAAAAAGCTGCATTACGATAGCCAGCCGAGCTTATACCGACATTGTCAATGAAAGCCTTTCTATTTACGCGGCCCGCTCACGTGTGCCGGACTGTTTGTGTACATGTTTATAAGGAGCCAAGGAGGAAGGCTGTTGGGAGCCGGCCGCGGATGTGTGAATGGAACGGCATTTTCACGCGCGCGCCGTCGATGTTGTTTTTTTATCGCTGCTTTTCTACGAATGTTTCGCTTTTGCCTCGCGGCTGACGCGAGAGCGCGAGGTCTATTGTTCCGCGGCGCGTCGTGTTTCTTCTTTTTTTATCTGTTGGAGGGTAATTATTGTTATTGAGCGCAGGCTTTTTCATGTATACTTGTCTTTTAACTCATTAATTATGAATGAAGTTTATTTTTACTTTTATAATTAGTGGCGTGATGTTTTTTCTGTAATTAATGTTCAAACGATTGAAAGAGAAGTTATATTTTATCAATTATAATTTTTAATTTAAGAGTAAAAAATTAATAACTTATAAATCCCAAGTGTTTCTTTTACGTAAATATGACAACATCAAAAGGCTTTCATGCAACGTGTGATCTCGATTTTGCAGTGCACGCACCCAAAAAAGAAAGCGGACGCTTTATATTGTCCTTAAGATTTATTACGTCTTTCGCGCGAACCTCCTTATCTGAAGCGCACGGAGAAAGCAAGCCGCGCGCTTGTTGGAGCAAAAATTTTCGTTAATTTCCGAACAAGCGCAATCAAACACTCGGTGCGTTTTATAGTCTTCCGAGATATTTATATTTTCTTTGAAAAAATGCGCCTTGTCCATTTAAAGTCTTCATTAAAGTGAAAGCAATGATTTAAAGCCGGGGCGCAACTAGTTTACGCGGAGGATCACATACTTTTATGCGATGAAAAAATTGATTGAAAAAAAGTGCGCGCGGCGATCTGTTTATCTGGGCCTAGGAAAGCAATCACGCCGGAATCGTAAACGCTAATTAGAAAGTACGGGCGTCGTGTCAGCTACACCGCCGCGAGAAAATCCGAATCGGCCTTCTGGCCATTTATATATATATGTGTGTGAGCTGTTAGCGCGAGAACCGGCGACGTGGGTTAGATTCATCTGGGATTCGTTAAAGAGTGAGCAGGCAGAAGCGGAGAAATAAAGAAAAAACAGAGACGCATGAGTTTGTCATTCAGAGTCGCGTCTCCTTTTTTATCACTGACTTTATAGTAAAAAAAAAAGAAGAATGGAACTGAGGAAACTCTTTGAGAGCGGCGTAATTAACATAAATAAAACGTCGACTTGTAATGCGGCGAGCGCAGAGGACTAAACAGCCGATTTCTATGAAATCCAATATTTCTGAAGTTTCTTTCCGGACGAAGTCCGAGAAGGAATTTTATTTTAGTAGACAAGATTTTTAGTAGTGTGTTTCGAGACATTCGGTAAATGATTAAATGGGCTGTGTAATCAAAACATAATTATTTTTACGGTTTAATTGCTAATGGCGATCATTAATCTTTTCATAATACAGGTATTTTAATAAATCATAAGGAAAAATAAATGGAGAATTATGTAAGACATCCTGTTCTGTTTTTAGCCTCGCTAAGAACATTTGCAAAGTTTTAAGAACTCGCCTATGAGGTTGTGAAAAGCAAGTGTGAAACAGTATGCACAGCCTCGCGACGACGTGTGTGTATAATGTTTACGCACGATATGCATTAATGCAGGCTGTAAGACACCGGATTAGCATTAGAGATTCAAGCAGGGATCTAGCGACGAATGGAAAAGACGAGGGGGAAAAAACCGTCCCGGGACTACTGACGGGTCACGTAGAATTGCGTAATCATCGCTGGAGCTTACTGGGAAAACATCACGTCGTTATCCCTTCTTTTTCTTTTTTAAATCAAATGTTGCTTGAAAAAACTACGAGTATTTATAAATGAGGAGGGACGTTTTAAAGCACGTTTCTTTAATCTAAATAGCAGCAGGTTTGATGCAGCGAGGATGCCGCGGAAGCATTTAAATAGAAGCGTGTTTTGAAAAAAAATAGATGCTGTAGTGAATTTAGGAAGGTGCTTTTTTATTCTGTGTAGGAGGATAGTGTCTTATCTCTCCGCTGAAATTAAGATAAAATTAAGATAAAGCCGAAAAGAGATTAAGGTTGATAAAGTTGTTTGATAACAATAAAAACTTTAGTGTGCCTTCTTAATAAAATTTTCATTTTACAAAGACTGTCTTTAGTGTCACTGGAATCCCATTATATATCCCAATGAAAAATGACTTTTAAAGCTTTTTTACAAGAGTACGAAAGAATAAAAAACTATGCTAAAAAAAGATACAAAAGTTACTGACGGCATTCAAAGGTGAACGTGTTTATGAATAACTCTTGAACCCGAATAAAAAATGCTCCTCGTTGAGATCTTAAAGGAAGATATTAAAAATACCATCTCCATATAGAGTACGGAAAAGTTGCATCTAATTTGAAATTCATTCGAATAAAGAAAAAAATCCTACTAAATCAGGAAAAAATATCTGAAAAGAGTGTTATTTATCAGCAAGAGCCGCACCTTCTGCCGATCTATCGAAAAGCGCGATGTTATCTTATCAAAGCCGATTCAGGAAACGAAACTATAATCGGAAGCAAACACGCGCTCTTAAAAGCGTGACTGTACAATGAGAGCATCGTTCGATGCCAATATCAGCGCTTCCCTATCAAACAACAATCCTATCTCCATAAACAATAAGTCAATTTCAACCTTGCCTTTTACGGACACACAACTTATCTCTTCTTGCGTCTTTAGAACACGGCAGACGAGCTGTTTATTAATCGAGCAAGTAACGGCTTAAAAATAGCTGGACTTACAATTAGCGAGCTAACGTACAGGCGAATTAACCGAAGAAACACATAGCGGCCTGATGAAAAGTACCAGAGCCTCACTATTAGCATTAAGTTCACTCGGCAAAATTCCAGTCGCGCAGCACTTGACACCCTCGCACAACACTTGCATTGAGAGCTTGCATCGCAGCATCGATAAAAAAAAGAAGAAAAGAAGAAAAGCGAGGAGAAAAGAAGAAAAAAGCGCAGAATCCGCACCGTAGCAGTCGAGCGCCTCCTCGGGCAGCGTCTCCAGCCTCCTGAAGGTGCTGAAGCTACTGGCAACCGCGGCCACGTCGAGCACCGCCTCGTCCAGCCTCCTTAACGCCTCGTCCTCGTCCTCCCTCGCCTTGTTCAAATCCCGACAGACCTCGACGAAGCGCGAGAGCTCGGCGGAGGCCCGGCAGCGGGCCCCCTCGGGCCCCCCGTCGGCGCCGGCCGCCGCCTTCCTCGAGACGCAGCAGAGCATCGCCATTGCGTATCGCGCGCGACGCGCTCGTGCACTGAACCGGCCTCGCGCCGAGCGTGCAGCTAACAGCCTGCCTCGACGCGCGCTCCTATGGCGAGAGAGAGCGGAGATACAAGAGAGAGAGAGGCAGAGAGGAGGCAGCACGCGGAAGGGGTTTATTTTCGTCTAGGAGCGCTGACTGCGAGCGTCTATGGGAGAGCGAGATGGAATTTGGTGTATAGGCTTTGCCGATTGTTCGGGTGGTTGCTTTTTCTTTGGGATCGGGATGTAAGCTGCGGGTGGCTTCCGTGCTGACGAGCCTGGAATTTTAATCCATGAGCGCGCGGTGTGGCCTCGGAGGGGATTAGGGAGGACGTGATTTCCGAAAATCTTCGGGATTGTTTGGCTGTTCAGTTTTCAAATTTAATCAATCACGTTTTGAATTTAAAATAGGGAATACAATACATAATCTACATGAAAAATGAATACAGAATTCTATACTTCGGTGGTCAATAGTTTAAATTTTTATGCACTTTTTAAATATCATTATTTTACGTTAAACTTTGTCTTTACGCAGCAAATAGCTGTAATCTTGAAATAATGGAGGTAAACATTATTCAATGACTGGCTCGTCATCCCGAGAAAGACGAAGTTAAAATGCCAGTGCGAAGACGCGCGATGAGAGACAGAGATAAAGGAGAGGAGACGCACTCTCTCTCAGCTGCTTTTTTCTTGCCGCGTCTTTTTTCGTTTCGCTCTTTTTATTCCATCGGCGCGCGAGAGAGCGCGGCCCCTGGGAGTGTAAAGTTAGAACGCAGATATACCAGTAAGCGCGAGGGAGGGGACAGCTTCGTCGCGCGTTTATGAAGCGGATATATGTATATACCTATAGAAAAGAATATGATCCGCTCTGTGCAAAGCGAAAGTCGTGTTATTGCCCTTTGGCCTCCGAGCTCTCTTTTTAATTAATTGGAGGTGGCACGTCTGGGAACGTTATTCTCCGCTTTGAGTTAAGAACGTTTAGACGGAATCTGACGTCTTTACGGTGTCGCGTTTCTTCATCCGACAAGACGCCCTGACTGTTTTGAGAAAACAGATGCTAAGAGGAAAATGCAATTTTCCAACGGATTTGTTTATTTTATAAACTGGCTGCTTTCAGTGGGAATTGATGTTGCTCGATGGCTTTAAATAATGCTTTACTATAGAAATACATTAACTAAATTTCTTTTAAATGACTGAAAGAACTTATCTAGAAAACAAATCTGTGGATGCAGTCTGCGTGCATTATCATAATGCAGTATGCAAAATTTAACGATGCATATCGAGAAGTGCATCTTAAGCGGATTTGTGGAATAATTGATGCGAGTGTAAAGATACTTATAATGATAATAAATACTCAGAATGCAGTAATTATAATAATTTTAAATTATATTAGGAAAAAATTTTGTTTTATACAATTTTATGTGTGTTAAGTAAAAAAGAGTATGTAATTTTTTCTAACGTATTTATGATTGCAAAATTTGAACAACGAGATTCAAATAAGATTCTGAATACACCAGTGTAAGATGTATAATTTTTGTTACCGTCACGTTTTAATTAAATGTTTTAGTGGTTTAGTGTGGGTGGAATTTACGTTTGTATCTAGGTGAGTCACGTCTTCATTTCTCTATTGTACTGAATGTCGATAATCAAGCTAACCTTAAAAAACAATTATCTTAAAAATAAAACAAAAAGTATCCTATTTTATCAAATATAAATGAATATTAAAAACTGAAGAATAGCTAAATAGCGTTATTAAAATTATAAGTTTACCATACAAAGCACAACCGTAAAAAAACATCAAGGATTTATTCACATAACATTTACAGCCTACTATTACACGATATTTCTGCAATGTGTAATTGAGATATGATACTTTTGATACTGCATCATTTTTCAAAATTTCATAACAGCCAAAGTAATAGGAAACGCAAAAAACTATTCTTTGAAAAATGTCAACTGATTAAACGGAAGAAATAAATTATTAATGAGTGTCATAAATAAACATTTATTAAATGCATGCATAAAAGTGATAATTATTTCACTCGCTTATAAATTAAGCAAGCAAATTTTTGTTTTAAATTATCAGAATTAATTAAATAATAAAAATAGAAATTAAAAATTTAAATAGAATCGAATACCATTGACCTCTTTCAATCCAATTGCTCCAAAATGATTAAAAAGCAATATATTTATTTTAAATGGCGTTTGTATCGGTAAATTAAACATTACAGTTTATATTTTTGTATTTACAAATAGCGTATATACTTAAGAGTATTTACTCTAAGAAAAATCAGTCCGTTATCTAGTCGTTGCTCCGAAACGACAAAACGGAGCAATCGTTGATTTATGTCATTCTAATGGAACACGTACGATACTCGATCGAATAGAATCGTTAGATTAATGTTTGCATTTACATACGGAGATTTCCTCAGTAGCTTTGTAATTCAAGAAAATATACAGCAGCTGGAGAATTACACAATGATGAGAGAACGGTATTATAAAGAGAGAAGGTAGAGTGGCGTTGCAATAGAAGCGTGTTCGATAAATTTCGCAAGCACTATTTGTTTTGATATCAGGTGTCGTTGTTGAAAACACACGTGAAACATTATTTTGGCAACTCTATAGCTTCCTTTTCTTAAATTATCTTCAAAATCATGAATGAAAAATATTTAAAATAAATAAGCGCGTTTAAGAAAGATTGACGAAAACATCTGTCTATAGCAAAATGTAAACAAATCAAGTAACCCTATTGATGAATCAGCGAGAAATGAAGTATCATGGTAAATAAAGGCGTTAATCGATACCGTCCCAGAAGTAAACAAAAGCTCCCAGCAACGTTCTTATAGTCAATATTACAGCAGCAGCCAAAGCTGCATCGAGTTTTGCGTATAAGAATGATGCCGATCGCAATTACCGATCACTCCCGGTCTCGCTCGAGTCCAGTGAACGTCAGCTCGTCGCTCGTCCAGAGAGCAGAATTAGTATGAGAGAGAGGGAGAGAGAGAAAAGACGGGTGCACCTGCATAGATCTGCGACGGCGACGACATGTTAAGCCAGCAGCGGCGGCGGCAGCAGAAGCATCGGAGGCAGCAGCAGCCGCGCTCTCATGGTGCGTAGCTGCGCCAGTAGCGGCTCCTCGCGCGACTACATCGGCTGGACTGCACTCGAGTCGCGATCCCAGAGCAGGAGCTGGCCCCGGCGGTGGTAAATAAAAGAAAATCGGCAAGAGACGGAGGAGCGCGGACACTGACACTCAAGCCACGACAACAAAGGGTGACGACAGTGGCAAGTACGTGCAGAGAAAAACTTACCCTCCTCGTCGGCCATGTTAGTTGTTGCCGGAGAGTCGACGGCCGTCGTCATGACGACAGCAAGTTGTACAACAAGACAAGAGCGCCGGCAAATCCGCTATCCGCCCGGCGGCCCGGCGCGCACGCCAACGGCCAGCCACTGATTATAAGCGCGCCGCCGCTGGACGACTGACTCTCCTTATGGACTCGGCCTGCTGCCTATAATTGCGCCTCTCTCGCCTCTTCGCCAGCACAATACACACACATACACACGTTACCAGGCCCGAGAGGCTTGTTTTGTCGATTTTAGGAGACTCGATGACGACTGCCCTCTTATTACACTAGCTCCTTCTCTCTCTCTCTCTCTCTCTCAGTCACTCGGACGGCAGGCAGCAAGCGCCTTTATCGATTCGGCGTCGCTGGCGTATGGCGTTTTCTGGCCGCCGGCGCCGCTGCTCGTCATTTCTTCGGGCTGGCCGCCACCGCGCGGACAAAGTAACGAGGCTGCGACCCACATTGTCCCCGCAGGCGCTCGCTTCTCCCTAATTATTATTGTTTTTTCATGCGCGAGCCCAAGCCGGAGCGATCGTTGCCTGCTTTGCTTCTGATACGTGCGGCTCTGCCAAAGATCGATCCCACGATTACTCACTGTTTCACGATTTTTTTACATTTTCTTTGAAAAATTGACTTTTCTTCTTCTTCTTGACAATTCATGTTCTTAGTAATCGACTATTCTTCTTTGACTTTTAAAAAATTATCTGTACTTTTCAATATTTTTGAGTATTCAATTTTAAAATTTATAACTCCAATTCGCATTGACTCATCTGTTTTATTAAAGTTTCCTTTTAGAATCTGTGAGCGGCGTTTTTTGATAACGGCAAAAAAGCCATTCCATCATACATTCGAATCCCACTTGCTTGATGAGACTATATCAGCTGGTTTGGATCGGCAAACTACCTATTCCCCGTGATTC
>UELX01000663.1:0-65932 GCA_900480035.1 Eupelmus urozonus | reverse complement strand
GCTCTATCTTCCGCTCTCTCCCTCTTTCTCTTTCTCTCTTCCATCCCCTCTCTCTTCCCCTCTCTCTCTCTCTCTCTCTCTCTCTCTCTCTCTCTCTCTCTGTCTCTTGCTATCTAGCGCTATTGTCGTATTGATTCGACTTTGGTCGACTGGAAATTCGTATTATTACAATCTTGGTATAGACAAAGAAGCGGCTGCACAGAGAAATTGAAAAAATTTATCTGAAAAACTTACTGAAAAATATTCAATATCCTATATCGTCCAAGTTTACACATTTTATACTTTTACTTAATTTCTGTGATATTTTTTATTTAAAAATCACTATAACGTTAAAATGAAACAATCTAGTGAATAAATTTTTAGTGTGTGAATGTAAGTCTTTCACATACTACCACGATGCAGTAACGTTTGCATTAAATATTGTTGCTTGCATACTGGTACTCGGCAAACTTATTAAAAATTGTTTCATATTTATGAAATCAAGTATTTAAATGTATTTGCAATAATCGATTAAATATTAACATTTTGTGAAAGGTATATAACATAATATTTACAACGATTCGTTAACCTTCATTGTCTATCTGATCTGCAGATGGAGCTCTGTAGAGATTAATCCCTGCATATTAGATAATCAATTGTATGAAAAATTCAATTTTTATTACATTGCTTGATTACGTAATAATGCTTATCATAATGCTTTTCCCTACTCATTATCAGTAAAACTTGTACTTCATTTTAAGTAGATATAAGCTTTTGCTTACTAACCGCGCACCGAAATGAAAAAGTGTTGAAATAGATATAAATAGAAGTCAGCTGCGCAATTATTAAACTATTTAACCGATAAGAACAATATTGTAATTGTTAATAATTGTCGAATGAGCATTATAGCTAAAGCAGGAGCGAAGTCAAGTTTTGTAAGTGGAAATGCAAAGCTCGTTACGAAATCAAAATTTCGAGAACGACCAATTGAAATTTACAATCAGCGCGTTGTCAATATAGCCTTGGCGTACATACATCGAGCTCGTCGATGGCACTCCTGCCAGCGCATTCGGAAATCCGCAGGCTGGTGGCCAGCGGGAGAGCAGAGAGCTTAAAACCTCAATTAACGCGCATAACGAGGGGGGACCATGCATCGTATTTCCGTTAATTACAGCCGTAATTTCTCGCGGCCGCCCGGTAAGCAGCAAAGAATGCGAGATTCTTTCGAGCGAATTAGAAGCTAGGCTTCGCATGCATCTCGCGTTACCTCGCCTAGCTTTTCGGCTCCGTCTAATTACAGCCGTTCGCACGCGCGCGCGCGCGCGCAAGCACACATCACTCGAGAGATGTAATTTAGAGCGCCTCTGATTTCGATCGATTGAGCCCGCACGCGAACTTACACCGCCAACAAAAAAGACTCGGGCAAGTATCCCTGACAGAAAGAAAATTAGACGAATTATGGAAAGGCTCTAGCGAGCTAGCCCGTTGACTTTATCTCTTAAAATGGCTTTGGCGAGGACATTAGGACAGGCGTGCGGCCCGCGCAGCAATACAGCCAATTTATAGCTTCATGTGGGTTGGGCCAGCGATCAAGAAAGTAGAGCAGGCCTGATGAGCGTCCCCTCGATTTATTTCTTTTATATTTCCCGGCAGCTATCTTGCCGGCCTTCACTGCTTTCTAAGTCCAAAATTATGGGCTAATAAAGAATCTACTAATATTAATTAAAGAGAACTATCAATACTGATTCGTAGCGGTTTATTTCACGCGCTTTATATATACCGAGCTGATATCCTGCTCTCAATGACGCGGTATAGATTTAAAACATATCTATATAGAGCAATAAATATGGGATATCGGGAAACTGATCGCACCGTGCCACAAATAAAGCTAGTAATAATTCCTGAAAATAAAGTCGCGTGCGCCGCTAAATACAATTATACCTTCGGCTCTTAGCTTTGCACAAACTTTTACGAGCTGATGCCTTTTTATACTTTCAAAATGTGGTTAAAAGATTATATTATACAAATTCCACAACTATATCACCATTATTACAATTAATATTGAATTAAAGTTTAAGATATATTTTTATTAAGTGTTGCTCATTAATTTTATGATCCGGATTATACATACAAATAAAGCTCTTAACATGAAAGTGGATGTTGTAAAACTAGATGAAATCAGGCGAAAGCGTGTACCAAACAAGCGTTCATATAAAGTGATATGCGTCTTATAGAACATCTTATGGAATAATACGCGAGAGCATCATTCTATTCTTCGCCTAGTTCCAATTCCAATTTTTTTATAATACAGCAGAGTGAACATCAGACTGCTTGCAAGTTCGTTCCCCTTTTTATATCTTCGTTCTCATTCCTGCAGTTAGTCTCGTACCGACGCCTTTCCTCAACGTCCAACCGTCCTTTAATTAAGAATAACGGAAGCGTTAATTAAATTAATAACTCTCTCTCTCTTTCTCCCCCCTCCCTCTCCCTCTCGCTCTCGCTTTCTCACACTTCTTTCACGTTCAACATCATCCAGGGCTTTCCTCTGCACTCATTTACTTACTTGCTCTCTCACACCTGACGCAAACTCTTGTTTAATCCGCGGGCAAATAGTTTCTCTTCTTCTCTCTTTTTCTCTTGGAAAATCGTCTATGCATCCATCTCTCAGTCTCTCCCTCTCTCTCACTCTTACTTGCTCATAATTGCGCATTTTGCATTGCTTAGCACGCTTTTGTGTGCTTATATTAATTTATTAAATGAATTTCATGTTAGACCCTCTCATAAGTAGACTAAATGTCAAATTTTGATGAAAGAAGCGAAAGCGACGCTTCATTTTTTCACCTTGCAACACGAAGCTAGAATTTTTATTTTATTTTTCTTTCTTTTTCAAGCCTGAAGGAACCACATTTACATAATTTTAATAACTGAAGTTTTAACGATCTTCTAATCTAACGAGTATGAATTCTCGTGGGTGCACCTAGCCAAAATTGTTTTAATTGTTTTACCGGCTGTGTCACCTACATAATAATGTCATTAAGTGCAATTTTTCAATGTGTTTTCCATAAAGGCTGATGTACTATTCATTATGCACGTAAATCAAAACATAAACTTATTAACTTTTAATCGAGTGGTACTTTTGATTTGAGTGGACTGTGAAATATTAATGCTTCAATAAATTAATACAATTAAATATAAAAATTTATATAGTCCTTGGTAGAAATGTTCACCTTCAAATCATCGTATTATGAAGTGGTTATTACAAAAATAATTAAGAATTCATGAAGGAAACAGCTATGGAAATTGATTTTCCATCTAGCCGTCGGGAGTCTCGCGCTGAAAGCCCCACACATCCACAGCGAAATATTAAAGCTACTAGGAAAATGACGGTCGAAAGCATTAATCTAGTAATCATCGCGGGACTACGTAGTTCATCGCCCTTATATACCCATGTACTCTTGCACGCAAACTTACTTGAAAAAGAGAATCGATCGAAAAACCGTCAGTCTCTCCCTTTCCCTCGCATTCATTCTGTCATCGCCGAGGCGACAAACAGCTCATCTGCCGATGTTTGAATGTAAATCATAAAGCAGGCAGGGCCGACAGCAATCCACGCTCAGAAACAATGCGAATCTGCCTGCAATGGGTTTCTAAGCGCGCGGATGTCTATAGACGATAGATAGACATAGAGAGAAAGCCTGTTTATATGTGTGAGAGTTCCTGCGTCTCTCTCTCTTGTGCCGCGCGACTATCTAGGGATTACCGAGACACCCGCGCGAGCGATGACTGCTGCTAGAGACACGAGCCGAATAGCGCAATATTGGCAGCTAAGAGAGTCTGCGTATATTACGCAAAGGTAAATAAGCTCGGAGAACGAAACAAAAAAGCGAGTCAAGAAAGCTTATTACGATCATGACGTTCGTGCAGAATTTAACTTTTTAATTGGATATTATTTTTTTTAAATTTTCAATTCTTCATAATTCTTATTCGTAATAGAGTATATTTATTGTTTCTGGTATATGATTTATCGAAAGTTTAAAGTCAAGGAGACGATAATCTTAGCGACTTTTTCTAGGCTTAAAAGCTAGCATCTCAAGATAAGCATGATATCTTGATCGTTAATTAGCTGTGAGCATGTGGTAGAGTAACGGAAGACAATTAGGCGTATAGCTAATTAGGAAGTCCAACTGATCAAAGAGATGATTAATTCTGTCAGATCATTAGTTCGAAGAGCATTTCGATTGAAGCTCGGGCGCGCTTAAATACTGCTTGCGCAAATGTATGCGCGTGCACGCGTTCTCAATGTCTCTATTGAAACGGCAGGCGAAAATGACGAGCTCGATCCTCGCTGAATCGCCGGGATACTTGACCGTTTCTCGCTTAATCGCGAAAAGTGCGACGCGAAAGCAGCGCGCAATCTGTCCCACACGCGGCTTATCTATAAACAGCGCTGCTGAATGACGCCTAATCGCCAGTTATTGAATGGGCTCGTTACCTTACAAAGCCATTTTCCAAACATTTACAGAGCTCGGCTCACGGGCTTCAATCCACCGGGTAGCCTGTCTCTTTGCGTTTTAATTAACGGCGCCGGATGAAATTCTTTCGTTCTTAATTACGTTTTTTTACCTTTGTCATAACTGATACCTAGGAAATGTTATGTCGCTTTATTCCATTACAGTTTTCTAATTATCTGACTTTATGGACTGTAATCGAACTCTGATATCGATATTATTCAAAAAGCAACATTCGTATGTTTCTACGTCAATGTCAATACAATGTATTTGTTACAAAAGTTAGTAAAATAATATTTTATTTAGATTTCTTTCATAGTATTTTATGTCTTTCTTTAAAATTAAAAATTTAAATCAAATAATGACAAGTTTATTTGGTTTCTACTTGAAAAATCTTTAAAATGTATGGAATGAATGGAACGTGTTGTTTCAAAACTTTATTTATTTTTAAAATAACGATTCTTCTCACTCCTTGTCATCTCGAAGCAGGCACTCGAATTTCAAGCAGAATCACTTTTCATACTTTTCCATTTCTATCAGGAATTTTCAAAGAGACTCGGAGCAACTGGCACGAAAGAAAGGGGATGTATGATTCGCATTTATGCACAATTCAAGAAATTTATGTATAATACATTTACTGCATTCCTATCCTTTATTTCACTCCTCACGGCTCTCTCTCTCTTTCTCACACCCCGAGCAAACGTAACGTCGTTCTACTTTGACAAACACACAATATCCAGCGCTGGAAGCATGCCAGCTTGACTTCCGATAGTTCAATATCTCTTGCGACATCAGTTAGCTATTATTACAGTTATCGTTTACCTTTTAGACCTCCGGCGCGTAAGAAAGATTTTTTTCTTCGGCTCCGGCGCTTCTAATAAATGACCGCCCGCTACAAACTCACTTGTTGTTCTCCTGGCGCTTGCGCGCGCGCCAGCGTAATAAATAGCTTTTTGTGTTTACCCAGTGGTAGCAACAATCGCTGTTTGCATTTCTCCGTGTAGTTAGCCATAATCGATTGGCCGAGCCACGCTCTCACGGTAGTACGCAAATATATTTTTGCATTTCGAAAATATACCGGCCTGCCCGACGTTTTATTACTGCGCACTTGTACGCGCCTCTCTCTCTCTCCCTCTCTGCCGTTGTTTGCTGAAATATAGTGATTTCGAATTCCAGACCGGAACGGCCGGGCGCTCACACGCACAGACACACACAGTGGATTTCAATGAAATACCCGAGCGAGATATACCTCGGTCAATTGAACCGAAATACACGTGTACGTATCATACACATGCACGAGGGCTATATCGCTATCGCAAGTGAGCATTATACCGCAGAGAGCGAGCGATGGAGAGAGAGAGAGATTGAAAATTTAACATTCCCGCCCGCTGGCCCGGTAAGCGATACAGCCCCACGCCTCGTGAATGCTTCAGGCCCTTGGGCTACGAGGCAAAATGGGAGAAATGCATCTATCTGCCTGGTTATATGGGTAGCCCCCCACCTTTATCGAGCGCGAGCTACCCTCTATTACTTTACGCTTTTACTTTGTTCATTGAGAAGTTGGATAATGGCTGGCTCGAGCGAGACTCTATTTTCGACAAGCCCACTTGTTTATCCTGTACCTTTCTCGGAAAGTACATGTTTAAAGTTTTATCAAAGGACTTGAATATTCATTTGCTTGTAAAAGCTCTTATTAATTTATGGATCAAACCTATACGAGTAGTAAGTTCAAATAATTATATTGAACATACGATTCTCAGATTCGATTTTAAAGTTTCTGTATACTTATACATATTCTAGGAATATTCAAATACATTTAAAATGCATTATTTAAATTCAAATGCATGATAAAATTTAAAATAATTTAAAACAGAATTATTTATCTTATAGAAAGGATGAAAGAACTTGCTTGTCATCATCTATCGAGATATAAGCTGTAAAAGCTCTGGATATATACATATATATATCTGGCAAGAGACGTACAAATTACATTCATAGTCGATTTTAACGAAGATACGATAAAAAGGGAAAAATTTTAAAATCCACTCTGCTTTACGAGCGATTCAATCTTAAATAAAAGCTCCATAAACTTCTGTGAATCGTAAAAAGCTTTAGCTTGTCAAAGCTAGCGGAAAATGCCGTTTATCTTGCACTAAACAATGGGCGATAGATTTACAGGTCGGTAAAAAAGGAGTCGGGCGGGAAGGGAGCGAGACAGAGAGAGAGAGAGAGAGAGAGAGAGAGAGAGAGAGAGAGAGAGAGTGGGAGAGAGTGGGAGAGACGCTTTAGTAAGGGAAGGGACTGAAGGTGGACAGGAAGAAGTTTAGTGTTGGCTTGGGGGAGTGAAGAATAGGAAGAGAAAAAATAAGAGTTGATGTAGCGGCGTTTTCCCCGCTATTTTGTTCGCGTGGAGCGTTATTTATTACTTATTGAAGCGGCTTCTCGTAGGTAATTTTCTTGCATGATGTGTACAGCTGCCGCGCAGAAAAATAATGCCGAGTTTTACTCTGCATTATTACGTGTTTTCTTCCCGTCTAACGCGATGTGACGCCTAAATTGCTGGCTCTTGACACGGAGGGAAGGAGCTGCTTTGCCATATTACTCATATTACTCTCTGGCCGTCGTAGCAGTCTACCTATATATTTGCCTGCCTTCGAATACATGTCGCTCTTGGGCTCTCTGTTCAGCAAAGAACGTTTATGCAGATTAAAGAGTTGCAACCCTCTAACACGCCTACGATATACTCATATATACTCCTATTCTTCGAACCCCAATATTTTCATTAATTATCTTTTCATGATTTTAATGCCGCTCAGAGCTAGCTCCATTGTTTTTCTCCTTTTGCCAATTACAGCGGAAAATGAGGATGGAAAAATCGAAATAGAATTTTAGCGTTACGCCCTTTTTGCTCATTATTCGCGCATGGCTAAATTGTTAAATTGAAAATTCATCTGAAATTATGACTGCACAGGTAAATGAGAGTATTATTACAGCTAGGCAATTTATACTGATCGGGGAGAAATTTGCGCGGTATGAATAATATTATTGCATTACAATTTATGCAAATGCTATTCAATGTTATTTCACGCGCTTCGAATGCCGCCGCGCGCTTTTGGATTACCTTTGTGATTCTTATTAATCACGGCTACAATTGTTAATATTGAATTGTATTTTTCAAACCTGTTCATCATAAAGAACAAATCGCTTTTTGCCTATATACTAACAGCTTCATAAACAAACTACTTTTTTCAAAGAAAACTGAGAATGAAATTTAGCATATTTTAGGAATGCTCAATTTCTGCTTCTCTAGTATCCAATACGATTTTCATCTGCAATTATTAAAATGTAAGGAATGGCCCTGTAGAATTGATTATGTCTGTTATTAAGCGTGTTTCCGCTAACAAGATATTTTATCTAAACTATATTATTGCACACGCGTAATCCGCTGTGGGGATTTTACTATTGTTATCATCACTTGTGAGGTCGTGTTTTCGAAATTTAGTATCATGCACTCGTGCCACGCAACTCATGTATTTCCAGTAAGTAAGCTAATAATTATAGTAAATCAAAGTTCCAATATACATTTCATTTATAAAAAATTGGATCAAAATAATACTTATTATTAATTTCTTAACAAATGATAAACTAATTATTTATATTGTTTTATTTTTTTTTATTTATGAGTTGAAGTAGCCTATAATTCATAAATTTGTCGTTATTTTTTATATAAATCTATATATTGATTTGGTATAAGCTAAAGTAAATATGACATAATTCGTGCAACATATTTACGTAATAAAACAAATTAGTATAAATATTTTAACTATAAAAGCATGAATGTTCATTTTAATCCTACGTTTGTTACAGATTTTGTATGCAATCTTTTCTCCATAAATCGTTATTCTATTCGTTACGTGTAAATAATTCCTTACTGAATTATTCGCTGGTTTAAACGATTATAATTCTATATTACTTTTTACGGAAGTTTAGTATAAATCCATAAAAAATTATTATTTCATATTATTCTCAAAATTATTAATAAACGAACGATTTTTTTTAATTTTACGTTTTATCTTTGAACTTCTATATTGGTAGCAAAACTTAACAAAAAGTTGATATGTAATTTGTAAACGCAGTTTAGATCAGATACTAATCGAATAAACTTCCGTCTATTCTGAACTTAAGCAGTGCGAATAAATGTCATCAATCTGAGCAGTAGAACAAATCAAATTGATTAAAAAATTATAGAATTTTCATATTAATAATCAATAAAATATCTTTTTTTAAAATTCGATAATAAGACCAAAACTCTGTTTCAAGGAAAAAATCAGGTTAAAAAAGTCAGTTCTGTCAAATTCTTAAAAAAAATTTCTAAATGTTTAAATGAAATCTCTTTTATGATATGTACAGATAAAAAATATAGATTTTATAGGTAGATATTTTTGAAACAACCTTCTTTATAAGATCATAAATATTTGCAGATTGTTAATACACTTGTCTTGATTTATTGAGAATTTAAAGCCTTTTTTCGGTATATAATATTAATAGGACGGTAAGTGATAATTCTGAAATAAAAACACTCCATTTATAGTGATTGCCACTCTCAGTAGTAAATAGCACGAAATAGATCAATAGAATTCAACAACTAGTAAGCACAGCCTAGCCCGGTGATTGACCGGTATAGCCAGGGCCAAAGGTGGCGTGCGGCCTAATGCGTCGTCAAAGCTGCATTACGCAGCAAAAAAGTCAATGACACAGGCAGGCGGTGCCTGAAAAACAACTGAGATGGCCAATAACGCGGCATAAATCAGGCTGCACGCGCATAAAATCGAAGCTCTCTTCCCTAGGGCAGAATTATAAGTAGATGCGAGTCACGACGTGCAGCAGGCGGCGAGCGAACTACGTGCGACGTCCCTCTCTCTCTCTCTCTCTCTCTTGGACGCTCGTGCAGTAGTAAAGCTCGTGTTTAGTCGGACGGTGCAGTGCAGCGACACCGGCTGGTCATCGAATAGCCGAAGAGTCAAGCGTGGCTTAAGGGAGAATCGATAGGACGCGTCCATGTCAACCCCCTGGCAGATTAAAGTGCCTTTTAGTTCGGGCTTAATGATGCTTGAAACTGAGTTTAATCACAGATTAAGCTACGCCAGTGCCGCAGTAACCGCCAGTCTGCCCGTATGATACCTTTGAGTTAGACTAAAAAGAACGACGAGGAAAAAAGCCAACGAGAGATGGGGAGAGCAGAGCGAGTTAGAAAAAGGTCAGTGTTCTCAGAGTGCGGCAATACCTACGAATCTATATTCGCGCGGCATTAGAGCACTAATTGAAGCGATTAGAATATACATGCATTGGTTTAATGAAAGGGCGCATACTATTTTTATTTTGGCTTCCTCGCTTTTACCTCTTTTTATGCAAAGCCGTGTCTGCTTCGATATGCAGTCGAGTTCGATCTAGCTTCCCGATTACCCACAGCATTCTTTCTTTTACCCTTTAGTTATATCTCCACGGGAAAACGGAAAAGCCCAGTAAAGGGACATAAAAGCCGAGGGAGAGAGAAATCTGAGTTGAGAGAAAAAAAAAGTTATTTCGCGCAAGTAGGCAGTAAGAAGCTCCAAATAAAGAGAGGGCGGGTGAGAAAAAAGAGGCAAAAGCCGAGTTTTAATATTGGATCTTTGCGAGGTCGGGTTACCGCGATCGCGAGTACGTCGAGCGCGCGCGAATCGCGCGACGCACGAGGAAAGTCTCTCCTCCGTGAATGCAATTTCGAGTTACTGCGGCTCGACGCAGCCGCGAGTCAACTGGCTCTATCTAAGAATATTTGCTCAGCCAGACACGCCGCGGTGGCGCGAGATTGCGCTCAACCTCGACCATCGCCGCGGAGGCTTTTCGATTAGTTACGCTTTCACCAAACTTCTTTAATTTGACTTTTACTTATCCAGCTCAACTTTACAATCAAATCAAAATTATACTTAGGAAACACTAACAAAACATTATTTTTTATAGCAAGAAATGTTTTAATACAGTATCTACATATATGCAATAGCTTCATCTTTTATAAACTCTGGCCAAATGCCTAGTGAACCTGCAAAAGTTGCTAAACATATATAGATAAATCTAGAACTAATTGAAAGTGAAGAATTTTCCGATATTAGTTCTCATTAAAAAGATATTATTATCTGACCAACAATAGACGATTTTAAAAAAGAAATAATTTAAGGTCAATTTGCCTCTTCAATATCTATTTTTCTCAATGTCCATCTCTATAGTTACCCTCCCCCGTCCCCAATCAATACACATCTAGCTTTGTGTAAAATTTTAATTGATATTTTAAAAAATTCAAATATGTTATTTGAACGAAAATTTCGAATTGTCCATTTAAAAAATTTGTTGATATTGAAAAACTGATATTCATATGCTATTCTTAAACGCTTTGCAATATTGAATTGAATTTTTTCCGGAGAATTCCGGAGTGTATAATTACGGCGGGTAATATACACTAGATTTGCTGATTAAATTTTTATTGAACTATTAAGAGTAAAAAGTAGCATAGTCGGTAAAAATTGGGAATATGGGAGCCCTTAAGATTCATGAGGCGCGCACATACTAGAAGGCCTCTTGAATTTTTTAACTCGCACAGCAGGGAATAACGAATCCCTTGTAGAAAGCCTTTTCTCTGGCTTTCTTTCTCTGTCCGTCTGGCGTGTCCGGCACCGTCTTCCTTTTCACCTTAGACGCCTATTGTCGTGCACGCGACGATGCAAGAAGGAAAATTTGCACTGGTCGGCAAGCTTATATGTTTTCCAGCTTCTCTCGAAAGCTCAGTACGTAATGACCCTTCTCTCCCGCGCTTGCCTTTATCCAGCTTTCGCCGTCTGTTTTCTCGCACACCCCCCACTCGCGTGCAGCCCTCGTTTCTCATCCCTTTCTTTTCCCTTGCTTCCCTCTCTCTCTCTCTCTCTCTCTCTCTCTCTCTCTCTCTTTCTTTTTTCTCTTCCACTCTACTCTTAAATTCTGAAGATTGGCTCAAGCATAACGACGTTTCTGGCGTGCGCATGCTGACAATTATCTCGAGGAACCCGCTGCTACCCTCGTTAATTCGTCTCCGACGTTTTAACGCCGTGCATTTTGTCAACCTCTTCCTCATGCTTCGCGAGGAGTGGACACTCGACGTCTCGCGCGCGGCCCTCTTTTTCAACCCTTCCTTCCCTTACCTTCCCTTACCTTCTCTTCTCTTCCCTTCCTTTGCCTTTTTTCTAACTCTCGGCTTCTCTCCCTCTCTCCACTCTTTCTCTCTCCCTTTTTCGCTTTTCTGCCTTTAGAATGTTTCTTTGGCCACGGAAAAACCATCAATTGATATAGCATTTAGCATTATTATTTAGTAAATCTACTTAACTTAACGTGCTTTTTCGGTAATCGATTAATTAGCACTCTTAACTTAAGATGTGATAGTCCTACTATTACCTCTGCAGGTTATTTCAGGTTTTTTATTATTAAAATCTCAGATGTGAATGATCTTAGGCATTCTCTTTTTATAGTATATACTCTATTTCTGGGTGAAATAATTTCAAGTCAATATTTCAAAGTCTTCAAGAATGGAATTCATTCAAACTTTTTTGAATATCAAGAGCATTTTTAAGATTATAGTAAGACCATTTCAATCGATTGACATTCTTTGACGTTTTGGAATATTGATTTAAGAGTTTCCAGAAATAGAGTAGTATAATATTATTACGAAGGGTGAATGCTGAATTTTTTTATTTTATCGCAATACATTTTGTTTGTATAGTCGATAATAGTAGGATTACGTATTCTGCTAACGCATTGTGGTGTCAATAACTTTTTAATCGAACAATGAATTATATTGAAAGATTAATTTTTGATGACTTATTCGGCATTATATAAGTAAAATCAAGAAAAACTGATAAAAGCAAAAGTCAAGTGGAAAAATCTAAAATAAACATAGATTTTGTCTGTGTTTCTTAAAACAATTTTCCATCAAGCTCAGCCAGTCTAGACGTGCCTCTCGCTAAAGCATGAGTGATACAGCGACGACAGGTAAAATCAAGCGAAGAAAATGGGAAAAGCTCGGCGTTAGGCCAGGAAGTACGCTGCGTCGAAAGCGAAACGAAAGCACCCGCGGCTGCCTGCTTTCTTCCTCCCAACGCGCCGATCTCATTAATCTTTTCTGTGGGAGCACCCGCAGCAAGCAGCTCCCCCCTCCCAACTGACACTCGTGGCTCGGCTTTCTCCGACGCTACTGAATGTATATCGAGGCGCCGAGGCGCGCGGATCTCTCGGCTCTGCGAGCTAAAGACGAGACAGCGCCAGAGATGCTAGGCAGATGAAAACTCAAAGTCACGTTCAAAATGGCACTGCTTCTCGCGCTCTAGACTTTTTTTTCTTGCGCGACTTACTTTTACTAGATAAAGTAGTTTTTCAAAAATTGAATGATTATTTAATATTGCGTTCTTGTTAATGCCTTATTCGCTTTACCGAGAATTCAGCTCTCTCGACAAATCCTCTCCGAATATTTGCGTCGAATTAATTGTTATTAATTCGAGAGCACCATTCAATATATAATAGCTGGAATTCCATAAACCAATCCATAAATTAAGCCCCAAATTGAAAACTATCTTTCGGCCAAAGTGAATTTCCAGGAATTTCAGTAGCTCGGAATAAAAGTTTTTGAAAAATTATTCAGTTCAGCTAGCTTGCCGAGAAGGCCGGGGCTCAGCCCGCAGGTGCGCCCTTTAAAACGCGACGAGCAACCAGCAGAGCAACGCCGGGAAGATAGAGCGAAGTAACGCCGGGCGCGATATCGAGCTCGGGCGCCTTTTGCACACGAGACACGTTTTCTCTCTCAAACATCCCCTCGTCGCTCCGATTCCACATTTTTCGTTCATCCCCTCCTCGGCCTGTATCGCTAAGCTACACCGACTCCAGCGCCCGATACTGATCTGCTTTTAATGCATTAGCCCAGGCAAGAATATATAAGCCTTTCGTGGTAATCGCAACGGAGCCAGGCTATAGAGCTGGCAATGATTGCTGCAATGTTCTGACAGCCGCGGGCGGAAAAATATTTACCCCCAGCTTTTGCCTGCTGCGAGAGAATGGTTGGAAAATATTTACCGATTATTGATTGTACGTCCGATGAGAGCTCAAAGTGATAGGTGATGTTTTTATTATTACCAAATTAAAGCGAGCAATGTTTTTCGATTTTTTTTCTTAGAATATTTGGTAATTTTATTCGGAGTTTAATGAAATTTCGTTTAAAAAATGGATTGATTAAATTGTTTGAGCAACATAACCCGAAATTTTTTTTTACGAGAAAAATTAAACAGTTGGAGCTAATTAATATTTTTAATTAAAACAGCTTTATGATTTTTCATAGTGTTTAGCATTTAGATCGCAAATTATGATTTTGTTAATAGCATTATAATAATATAGTAGGATACAATGTTGTTAGGAAATAATGTATGCTAAATGAATATATTATCTTCTTTAACATAAATCTTCAGATTTAAATCTAATCTTCTCATAATTTACGTTTAGAAAACAGTCGCAATCGAAAAGGCACTGGTAAATTCAAATTTCAACTGACGTTAATTACTTGCGCTAATCTCTCTAAAAGATTATAAAACAAGAGTTTTATCCTCATCCGAAAAACCTACTCTGTATAGAGTAGCAGAGCAGCATTGCTTATATACCGAATGCAAATCTTGCATATAAATTAAAACGTCTTAGATAGAAATTTAAAAGAATTTTTAAGAAGTTAATCCAAACAGCTCCCAACAATCGCACTTTATCAACTAAAGTCCTTAGTTATCGCGCGGCAGCCGCCTCCCTTATTCGAATCTGTTTCTCCCATACTTTCTCCTTGATGCCAAAATGTTTCCCCTAGAAAGGGAAGACCAGAGGATTGCTTAGTCTCGGAGTGCTCTCTTTAATTACGAATTAACGCCTTAATCAGAAAACTTGCCAAGCGCGGCACGTCCCGCGTTTTCACAGAAGACGATGCTCCAGCAGCGACTTGTACAACATTATTATCTTTGCCAGCGCAGCGACATTGCGGAAAAAGCTACCGGGACTGAAAAATGAAGCGAAAGCACGATGATAACGGATATGATTAGTAGGGCAAAGTTTTAGTGGTAAAGGGTATTTCCATTTTGTTGAATGTTTCTGGAAACTCGTAAAATAAAAGAAACAGTTAATTTCGGATTAAAGCTTTTGAAAATGAATCAAAACCAACTTTTCGGGTGCGAATAAAATAAAGTATTAAATAAAGTCGTTATTTTACGTATTTGAATCTTGAAGATTACTTCTTAGAAATCCAACATTTTTATGTAAAACATTTAAAAGTCGTATGAGCTCAAAAAACAAGGAAAAGAAAAAAGCATGCTTAATGCATAGACGTGCTTTAAATAAAACAACAAGAAAAAGACATATGTAAGCATATATTATAGTTTGAAAATGTTAAATTTTGTAAAAAATGTAAAGTGCACTAAGTACGAGTTTGCACAGTAAATAATTTTTTTCTTAAATATTTCGAATAAAAAGTAAAGTTTAACGGTCTAAAATAAAAAATAAAATAAAAAGGCAAAAAATGCAAATGTAGCAGAATTAAAAGTTTCGACTAGCATTCGTTTTCAGCGTTACATTTATAACAGAAAAAAGATATACGAGATTAATTAAAATATTAATTTTGTAAAGCTTGAAGAATACGCTTATCAAGCAAGCTTTTCAGTCCAGCTGAATTGAATTTTGCCTCTAACTTACTTGATAGAGAAAAAGAGTAGGGCTTTAAGCGAGCACGAGCTACATTCAACAGCAATGAACGCGCATATGCAGAAAGTGACACGTATGAGTGGACACGTGGCATCTTCATTGCTCGTCTCTCTGTATCAGTTCTCTCTCATCGTCCTGAAACTTGCCAACTAATTTTATGAATAAGCGCTCTGGTCCTCATCTACATCGTGATTGCCTCCCCTCTCTCGTCCTCTCAAACTTTTCTCCACACGCACACACGACTTCTTCCCTCTCGTGTTTCCCAATTTCCTCTCTCTCTCTCTCTCTCTCTCTTGCTCTCCGTCTGTCGGTAAAAAGTTGTTTTATACTCGTGGCAGCACGTTTTTCTTTTCTTTTGTCGCGCGGCCATTCATCTCCGTCTATCCACGATCTCGTGTCTTTTTTCTCTCCTTGCGCTGCTGGCGCGCTACGTGTCTGCTGCTCTCGAGACGAGAGTTTTCCCACCCCAAGCGCGAGACGTTATCTAATTGTGAGAGAAGAATCGCCGCGTCCCTTAGCTCGATCATTGCGGCTTTGCCGATTAAATTTTTATTGAAATTAGTCGCGACCGCTAGTGAAAACCATTTTTCGAGAATCAGCTGCGCGACCCAGCCGGCTCTTATAATGGATCGCCCGGGGAATAATTTAACGACGCGGACTTTTTCTCCGTGGGTGCGCGCCCGCACTTTCTGCGACAACGAATTTTTTACCTTTATGGAGCGAATTTTCAATTCGTCCGATGAAAAATTCAGGCCCCTGGATTGAAAGCTCTCCATGAAATGCGCTAAACTTAAATTTTTCTTTCAAATAGCTTTTCCTTAATGTTTTATAAATCTTTTAGCATAGTCTAGTGTCCGCTCAAGATGTGGCCGTCTATACTTAGTCAATTTACGTGTCTTATGACTAACCGTATTACAGATGTTCGGTCGCTTTTAAAGTCATCATTACTATTGTCATGATTACAATCAGAATATTCATTAGATTAGACTTTCAGTATATAAGTTATTAATTGAAGCCAAGCGTAGGAGTATATAATTTAAAAATAATTGAAAAAAATTGCACTCTCTAATAGAGTAGGTCGTATCCTATGGATCATAAATAATAAGCGGTAAAAAATAATCTAATCGTGAGATGGAATGATCAAGAAGCTTTACGAGAGTAACAAATAATTTCCCTAGCGGTATAAAAAATTGAAAAGCTTCGGAGCAAGTACGTAATATATAAAAATTGAACACGCTCACGGGTAGAAAATGGAACGGAAAGACGATTTCCTTGAAAGTCCACTTAAAATGATGAAAGAAACACACCTTCGGAAAATAAGGGAGCGAGCGAGAAAGGAGAGCCTTTCTTTTGAGGAGAAGGATGCTTGCCCCTTGGAAGATTTCAGCGTAGAGCCTGGCCCAATATCAGGTCCGATACAGCGAGCTTCTATCTCGAGCAGCGCTCTTTTCCTAGACAAGCGTTCATCTTCACGCGCACGCAAACTCCCACGCAGCCTTACTTACGCATTCCACTAGAGCTTACTCTTCGAAAGAAAAAGAGTCAAAATCAATATCGGAAAAGTACTTGGGAATAAAGTCGTCAGGGGCCAAAGGGTAACATTTGAATAGATAAAAATCTGGTGCATTGAAATTTGCATTTTTCTTGGTGTAAAAATAGCAGCAGGTTTACGAGGGTAAATTTAGACCTTTGGAGAACAGTAGTGTATTCCAATTTATCGCGTAGTATATAAACGCTGGCGCGCTGGGTAGCTTTATTTCGCTGGTTCCAGCCGGCCTCTCCCTCTTCCCTCGTATTTTTACAGACTCTTTTTACACCGTGCGCTACACGCTCAAACGAAAATACGTACACACGCACCCCACACACATACACACACACAGATCCCACACAGTGAAATTGTCGCAAAAGAGAGTAAGTCCGAAGCTCGACCGCAGAGGCTTGCCACTGTGGCGTTGCTCGTTCTCACGTGCGTTTCCACCGCAGCAACACTACGCAAAGCCATTACGACCATACACTTTCTCTCTTTCTCCCCGACTCTGTCTATCTACTACTGTCTCTCTGTTTCCCTCTGCCTCCCTTTCTCTCTCTCTTTCTGTCTTTCAGCGAATTCTGGCTTTCTACCCCCACAGCCGTGTCCTCGAGTAGACAGCAAGCGCAAGCAAGCAAGCAAGCAAGCAGCGACAACCAGCCACCTTAAATAATTCAAGCTCCTGTCTTCCGCCGTGCTAGTCCCACCCCTCTGTCTCTCTCTCTCTTTCCACCCTTTCGCCGTTGCCTGCGCCCGCGCTACAGAAGAGCCATTGCGCGCGAGTGCCGTATAAGAATTTTGCGCCACGCGAGCGAGCATTATAATGTGTATCCGGAGAGAAGCGGCCGCGCTGGTTAAGCTGTAGAAGTCGAGGCGCGATCTCCTGGAAAATGTATGAGTCAACGAGGCGGAACGTAAAGAACCCTGGAGAAACATGTGAGAGGGAGGCGAGAAGGGACTCGCAAAAGGGAGAGAGAAAGACGATAAAAAAAAAACGAAAAGGAGCACGACGACTCGACGGGGAAGAATGCATTTAAATCGCGGCAGGGCTACCCTTTATTATTAGTCGTTATCTCGCCCTACGAGCTCCAATTCTCCTTCGTAGCTCTGCATTTTTTTTTCTTCTTTCTTTTTCTTTACGAGATGAGGTAAAATGATTATGTAGGGGAATCTCGGCTTTTTTGTTTCACTTGATTGAGCATTTTTAAGATTGGGATGTCGGCCTCTGGATTTAATTTACTTAGGGTGAATTTTATTAAGAGGGCTTGCTTGCTTGCTTATGCCTTTTTTGGCGAATGGAAATTCTGAAATATTTTGAATCATTTATATCGGATGCAATTTTTATGCAAACTTTTAGTATACATACATATAATATAATTAATTAATAACTTATTTTTATTCACTAGAATTTCATTAAAGCGATAATTTTGTTCTCTTTAGTTCAATAATAACATTTAAATCCTAATGTTATAATAAAAAATTTGTTTATTGTTCATAAAATTTGAAAAAACTTAGTGTGTCTTTTATTGTTAACTGGTAGAATAAAAAGTTGGCAATATTTATCTTTTTGAAATTTCTACTTTTAGTATACATATTTACTTTATTGACAATTTTTTACAGTCGAGTAAAAAGTTTATTTCATAACAGGAATGTGTTGCAGTAAATACGGCAGTTTTTTTAACTAAAAAACGCTATTCAACGCCAAAAAACTGCACAGCGCTAAGCACTACATGTCGATGGAGATTTTAGTGAAAAGGTCCAAAGCGCTCACTCTGATAAACAGAGCGATGGGTGCTAGAGATACCCCCGGAAAATTTCCCGTTTGAATGCTGTCGTCAACCGTGCACACTCTCGATAGAGGCATATTCCACTATAAAATGTATGCAATTTACCTACCTCCGTATTGTTTACACGCTGTTTTTCTAAATTGCAACCTTTTTCCGCTCAAAGCACCTACTTTTATGGAAACTCCCCCATCTATCGTTTGTATTTTTTTCATTCAAAATAATTACTTCGAAATCGACAATTATTTCACCGAATTTCTTTATTATTATCATTTTTTTCTGTATCGCCATATTTTGTCGAATTTCTCATTTAATAATTTTTTTTTTAACAGTCAAACACATATAGAAATAAATTCTGTAATTAATATAATTTAAAATTGTAAAAGAATATTTATCATTAGTAATAACTCTTAATATTAAGCTATATATAAGCGATATATGTTAGCGGGATTAACAATAGTACGATTTTAATACTAGAAGAGGGATGAGAGTCAACTCGAAAATCAAAATTTATGGAAATCTATTACATTGTTATAACAATCGAAATTGTGAAATCCATGGGACGAGATATAGTTGAATTGTGCTAGAATGATACAATTGGAGTCCACCAGAGCAAGGACCACGATGTTCTTGATTGTAAAGTCCTCTTTCTGTCGACGAGTTACACTACTAGAATAAGATATAGAGCAGTAAGATTTAGAACTGCAGAGAAATAGCCAGTGGTAAAACTATAAACTGAATAAAAAAAATATATTATAATGTGAAAATACACAGATGGATATAGACTCTAATAAGATCATTAATATATCATAATAAAAGTATAAATCTTTAATATTATTTGATTTCAACGTTTTCGGTAGATATTAAATCGCCTTTCAAAAATAATGTGAGGCTTGTATACCTAATTTAAAATTCCGTCACCCTTTTTTCTCTTCCTTATTCTCTTTCACTTCCTTCTCTATTCACGGCAGCATGCGCGCAGCTTAGATTGGGTTAGTTTCTTCAGTGAATGGCTGCCGTTCATTTTATCTATTTATTGCAAGCGGAAAATGATGGGAGAGTACAAAGGCTCTCTCTATGTGAGTGTGGGGGGCGGCTATGCAGTTGGACCGGACCATAGCCGGCGGAACCGGTGAGCGAGCGAGCGAGCGAGTTCCGTTGTAATGAACTATTAAAGTCAGCAGTGCGGCTCGTTCTAGTTCGGCGCCGCCACGCGCAGCCTCGGTACTATATCTGTACATATAGAACCAGCGAGGATTGGAAGATGCGCTTTATTTCAAAGCCAGAGCCCCCGGGATTCTCGAGATCTCCAATGCCATAATTGGATTTGAATCTGAGTTATGCGCGCGCGCGCGCGGGCGCACACCCACCCCCACCTGACACTGAACGTTCTCACTTCCAGTCGTACGTTATATGCCCGCTGAGACTCTAACTCGCTTTCTCTTATACCATCAGGACAGAGATGGAGAGAGCAAGCGAGCAAGTACTAACCTACCCCTCTCCCCTTCCCCCCCTCTCGCTCTCTCTCTCTCGCTCGCTCTCCGTATACTTTTCGGCAAATCCCGCCTCGGCCCGCCACTCTTATTATTAAGATCGCGCGGATGCGAATTTCAGGATCCAAAGTTGCCCTTGCCACCATGTAAAATGAGTAATTCTTAAAGATTACTCGGATTCTATGCACATGATTGGGCATTCGCATCGTTTAGTTGTATGATGGAATGAAAGAGCAGAGCGGTACGGAAAGATTTCTTTTAACAAAATTTCTCGGCCTTTCATATTTGTGGTTCGACCACGCAATTGTTACTTGCAGGAAAGAAGGAAAACCGCTTCGAACGGTCGATACCTAATTTGCTGCAGTCGACGCGCTAGATATTATCGACGGGCGCTGACTCAGTTATAGCTTATTAGATTATCGAGCGCACGATTTCATAAAATTTACTTGGTTTTACACTTGTTTCTCGTTTGGATCGATCTTCCTGTTAGCGAGCTTAAAGTTCATGAAACGCAGGTGAAGAGCCTTAGCTTTGAGATATCATAGCTCTCTCTTAATTAAAAAAGTGATAGCTCCAGAAATGTTTCAACAAGAGAGACTTTTTATTAGTTAACTGCTCACAAAATTTTACAATCATCTTTTCAAAAAGTCAAGACCTAAAAAGAACGAAATGATAAGAATTTTGATCAATTATCCGCAAAGGAATACGATATCAAAAGTTACTTTTATTTTTATTTTTTGATCAAACTAAAAAATATTGTAGAATTTTTAATGAAATCATTGAACGAATTGCGAATTTTTTTTTATTCGTTTGAAAATGAACTTTATTTAAATATTAGCAAGTCTATTTTCTGTTCATTTTCTTTCAACGGAAGGTATTAATATGTTGGACTCCCTTTGATAAGTAAAAATCTTTTGCAAATAGAATCACTAGAGAGATTTTAGTGATGATAAAATATAATCAAGGATTTATTTGCGTATTTCTTTCAGATATTTCAAAAATAATTTATATTGAGTGAATCATATGAAAGATTTTATTCCTCTCACATTGTACATACATTATAAAAAAAAAATTTGTAGTACGACCCCAATTACTTAAGTAAATAACTAGATCTGTGGTATTGAATATAAATATGAAAGAATCGGTTTATTTTAAATTTAATAAACTGTTTTGGTAAAATTTTAATTATAAAAGAAAATTTTAGAGCTTCATAAAATAGACAAGCTATTAAGGTAGCCCTATCAGTGTATGAAGGTATAAACTATAGATATTTTGTAATTTTATATTTTATTATTTTTAAATGCACCAGTAAGAATATATCGATAAAAAGCAAAAGAATAATACGCTAATATTGTTAAGTATAGTTACGTCATAACCGTCAGTAATGCCTATCTAAGTCCATGTATAAGGGAATCATAAGATGGGTAAATTACATAAGTTGACTTAAGCATGTGGCCGAAACTAATAAAAGAAAAACGTCATGAAAAATAATCTTCTTTTTCGTGTGATTTTAATAAGCCTGGGCTAATTTCATTCCTTATGAAATTTCAGGAGGGATGACCGTAAGTTAGTGAGTTTGACCCCGCGTGAAATTTCAGAAGGAATAAAATAAGTCCATGTTTTTCTTCAATTAATAATATTAGTATATACAATAGATCGAAATAATTACATATTTAACAATTTTTCAAATAATTTGTTGATAAAAGTTATGAAAATTAAAAAAATATTCAAATAATGGATATATTCATTAATAAATTTGAAATGTTTTTAATAAATCATTTTCAAATTATAATTCGAGACATTCACAATTAGCTGCAATAATCATTGAATTAGATACAAAATTTTGTATTTTTCTTACCACTGCCGTCTTCTTCTAAGCGTTTATTTCCACGTTAAACGGCAATTATTTACTCCTTTACTTTTTTATTTTACACTTTTCATATAGTACGATACAATTGTTTCGTGAGGCATGCATATAAAACTCGCAGAAAGGGGCGTTAAAACTCATAAATAAAAAAAACTCTAAACCAGATCAAATGAACCAGAAAAGAAGGACCGCCAAGATCAGATACGAGTATACGCGTGTATGAGAAAAGTGATGTGTTGCTCGACCTTGTTAGATTTATTGCTTATTTTTTAAAATTTAAGGCTGAGTAAGCTCGCAAGAAGTAAAGCGGTGCTACAGCCATTTTGACATTCTATATTAGTTTTTTTTTGGTTCGCCACGTGTATAAAAAAAAAAATTAGCTTAGAACATATATATTGAATTACCTTGTAAATCTAAAACAGAAGAATTAAGGCTCTAAAAGTTTAGCGTTTATGTAAATAACAAATAATAAACGATTATTCTAAAATGTTTCAAGAGTATGAAACAAACAAGATCTCAAAATTTACACTACAAACTTGCATGTAGAACATATTTTTTTCTGATCATATCGAACATTTATTGAGCTACCTTCAAAATTTTATTGCTATTTTGATTTATGTTTTATAACCAAATGAGTTCTGTTGGATCAGCTTACATTAATATCTCTAGAAAATATAATAAATCTGAACATAGGCTTTATTTGGTTTCAAGCCATTAAATATAACAAAATGATTCAAAGAGGTATTTCAATTCATTGTAAAGCCTTCGCCACTACTAGTTCTGAAATCTGAATACCTTGGAAAATAAAAGTCTAAATTACGTAGCTATAGATATTTTTTATCCCTATATCTTGTTACAAATGAATACAGACTTGGCGATAATAAAATACAATCCGAGGTATTTGATTTAAGGGGAAATGTTCCATAACGAGCTTGTCTCGAAGCGATGGCGGCGGCGCATGAGGGGCCAGCCTACTCGAGGCTGATCATGCATTTACGAGGATTGTAAAAAGATCGCGTAACCTCAAAGTGAGAAAGCGAGCGAGCGAGCGAGCGAGCCAAGACATATAGAAAAGGAAGGCGAAGCGGAAGGAGGCTGAAGAAAGAGCGTCGGTTGAAACGCGCCAAGTGCCGGTCTGGCCGTAAAATCAGAGCATCGTCCAGCGCGCGCGCGGGGCTAGCTCGTTTCCAAAGCCAATTCTCTGATCCTTCTCGCCTGCCCCTATAGTATATATCTCGTGGCGTTTCTCTCAATTCACGGCGTGCGCGACGTGTAAAACCGGACGATCAAAAACACGTATTTCCAGGCATCGCGCCGGAACCAATTTACTTTCTCGCCATAATCCTCGGGCATATAAACGCGGCCAGGCTTTTTCCCTCCCCCGCAAGTCCCTGCTCAGCCCGTATTCTTCGCCCCTGAAAGCGCCCGGATCTCGGCAGTTTTGGTACACACCGGAGGAGCTCTACGTGTGAGTGGCCGATAGCACGCAGCAAATGCAGCGGATTTCAAGCAACACACGAGGATGGATCCCTTCGGACTGCGCCCAGAGCTCCCTTCTATATACAGAGCTTCCACAATTTACGACTTCCACGCTCTGATGACGTATTTTTATCGGTTTGACGTTTCCTTCTACCTCCGCTGCTTTGTGTGTTTCCAGCATTTTTTATCTCCTTTTTCCTGTCGTTTTCATGTTCAAGTGCCTCTCCCCCCTACACCCCACCCATCATCCTTTTTCTCCTCTCTCTCTCTCTCTCTCGCTTCTCTTTTTCTTTTTTTCGCACAAATACACAGATAGCCGCTGCTCTCTGTTTCGCGAGCCCCACTCACTGCGTGCCTGTCTATGTTTTTCGCGAATGTAGCTTGAATGCGAAATTTTCTAGTGATTCTACGCCGGGCGGTTGTGCGCGAGCAGCCAGCATTTTTGTAGTTGTCAGCTTCACCTGGTCAATTTTCCTTTACTCCCTCGTGAGCCTGCGTTTTGCTCGAGCAGTCTACACGGAGACAAACTCTGTCTCAATCTCATATTGTATTTATATATACTTAAATTTGCGCATACTTAAACTTTATTATTTTTATCTTCCATAACAATTTACTCAATATGTAACAATCGTGTAAAACTAATTTGAAGAGCTGTTACATGAATTTCTATTCTTTAATTATTTTAACTTGAAATATACAATGTACAAATCCAATTAAAAACAAAGTTTAACTTATACACGATAACTGCTGGGAATATCACATTGATTGAGGTTTTTGTTTACAGAAAATGGCCAATTTTCCACTGTGTGGGAAATAAACAAGAGTGTTATGAAATGAAAAAAAAAAAAAAATACACGCTTCAGCTCACTTTTCGCCCTCCCGAACAACAATATAACTATAGAAAACAACATTTTTCCCCAGAACTTCAGCACTTTTGTTACAGCCTGTTCAAAACTAATTTATAAATTAAATCAGAAAGTTAGAAAAAGCATAACTAAATTATACGCTCTTACTTTTGATATCTAATTCAGTTGGCTCAACTCTGAAACTATTATTTTGCGCCCGGCGAAAAGTAAAGGGCGAGTTTCTTTTGAGAAGTTTCAGCGCGATACGGTCTAAAGAGACGTTAATCTGAGTGATCTGTGCGATCTGCGCACGATCTCTCCTGCTGGAAGCTTCGCACTGGCGCGGGATTTCCGGAAAAGCCGCTTGGCTATTGGCAGCTCAACCCTTGGCGAATAGTTCCGGAGCACTGATCACTCAGATTACCGACGTTTTTTTCACTCTTTTCCGCTCTTTTCAGATTTATCGTATCGTATCACCGCTACTATATACGTGCAGCCGTTTCATCCTTTCGTTTCTGTTAGATCGGGAGCTTACATTTTAAAAATGTTTACGGACATGATTAATTACATGTATATTTTAGACGATTTTTAAAGTTTCTAATAACAAGGTAAAAACTATTTATTTGTTTTAATGTAAAAAATATTAAACAAAAAATATCACATGACTATGTAATATTTCTCTTACTTTTACTAATATACCCAGTGAATTTCAACTGGAGATTATAAAATTTATAATAAACTTGCGTGGTGATATTAATAGTAGATAATTACCCGGGATTTGTTATATGAAATTAATCGAGTACCAAATGTTATTAAATAAATTAATTCACATCATGAAGCATACGTTATATCAATAAGCCTTTATTATTCCAATCTAGTTGAACACCAATAAACAGTACAGAATACTTTTCCAGGTGTCAGCATGCAATTATTATAATAATTTTTAATTAGATACCCACTTATGTCCCATTTACAATAGAACGCGATAAGTAAATCAAAAGGATTTAATTTATTCGTAAATCAATAATCAAGACTAATGTATACATTTTTGTATAATGATAAAGAACTATGTAAGTGACCGGCAACGAAAAAAACTAATCAAATATGATATGCGAAAACACAACATGACGCTATTAAAAAATTATTAACGCTACGCACCAAGTTCACGTCGCCACGAATTCCTCGACAAACCGCATACGCAAAGCTGAAAAGGACTTGGTCCATAACTAATTATCTGCAGCTAATCGAAATCGGAAAACGCACACGTTGGCTCCTCTCCCCGGGACGCTGACAAACTTGGAGGTTATGATCCCTAATGCCAGACTCTTCTGGATAATTCAGAATGAAAATTGGAGACGACGAACGTTTTCCGCATTGGTTCATATCCATTATTATCATTATTATTTTTACATATATGCAAGTTTTGTAGCAACAAGCAGTATTGCTATGCAAGTTACTTTACGTTTGACAGGCTGTGAAGTAGTGTTAGGGTCTGTGTTCTCTCACTTTTCTTCTTCGTGGAAGCTCGTCATTATTGTTTAGAGATTGATTGTCATGATTTACGTCTCTGTTATTGTATGCAGTATTATTGCTTGCAATTGATAGTATAGATAAATATGTATGTAGGGTATGAAAGCACAGCGCCCATCACAACACCGCAGCACGTCAAACACAAGAGCCAGCATAAAAAAGCGTAAAGAGAACTTCGAACGTACAGAAAAAAACAATGAAAATCAGTTGTTTTCCAAAGTTTACAAAATACATGATATAATTGCCACAATTTTTGTAAGTGCCTATTGTGAACGTTCCGTTTTCAGATTATTTAAGTACACATCTTTATTCTGAGTAAAAAACTTACTCGAATTAGAGTAAGTTTTTGCCACTTATGGAAAGATTTAGTGAGTAAGTACATTTGATTTCCGATTTTCACATGCATATCTACATTTATGTGAAAGTAATTTTGAAATGACAAACATTACATATAGAGTTTCACTAACTTGTTTAATGCGTCTCCCATTTCCATCAAATTTTCTTACCCCTTTACTAATCTCTCAAATCAATCTTTCAGCTATAGATGTTTGAAAAATACCGCTGCGTCGTTGAGTCAGTCGTTTTAGCGGTATTTGACGTGCATTCAATTTTACTCGCATAATATAGGGAGTACGTATTGAAGCAGAGGAGAAAGTAAATCGCGCAGTAGTCAAATGTAATGAAACGCGTCAGCTCGAATAAAGTTCTGCAAAGGAATCTAATCTCACAGTGACAACACTGACTGATAACTCTTGTAACGTAGACTTTCATACGCTAAGAAATCCTCTACTTGAATTAAAATTTTCATTCCATGAAACGCTGCCAAAAAAAAGTCAAAAAAAGCACAACTCAGCCGTCAATCAAGCGACTAAAAATTCGAAAAATCAAAATAGAATTAGCCCCCAAAGTGATAGATCGCATTCATCGTCCCATTCATCCTGATTGTATTGGGCGCAATTATAAAATAAGGCTCCAGAGGCTAAGCGCGCGGAACGATAACTGACGGCGCGCCCGCGGCCAATCGATAAAGTGCGACGAGAGTAATACGCCTGCGAGCGAGCTGTCCGCTCGTCGTCCCGCGGGACGTCGCGGGGCGCAGCTGCCCCACTGGCTGGCGACAAAAGTGCGCCAATTCCCTTCAGAAATAATTAATGCTCGCCGGTTCATCGCTCATATCCTCCGTGTATCCAGCCGGGGCTCGACGAGGTCGAAAGACGAAGATTAAGGGAAGGACGTGCGACAGTTCTCTCTCTCTCTCTCTCTCGACGACTTAAGCAGCAGCTCGCCTCGTGATATAATAAAACCATTGCAGCGGACGTTGTCTTCTCTGACGTATATACGCGCGCAGAGAGTCAAATCTCGTTGGCTGGCTCGTTTTCTTTCTTCTTTTCTCCTCGTCATGAGCAGACGGCGCGTTCCTCAATGATCGCACATGCAAGGCAGCACTTGCATGTATATAGTGCAGCGCCTCGTCGTCGCATCTCCCGCGAGGACACGCCGCGAGGATGGATCGCGCTCCTTACTGCAGTCTCGGCACGAGCGAGGAGAGAGAGAGAGAGAGAGAGAGAGAGAGAGAGAGAGAATACTTTTGTGTATTTTCCTGCGCGCCGGAGGAAAGTACTTTGCGCGTGGAATCGCAGTCGTGCAATTGTGCGAGCGCGAGCTTTAGCTGAATGATTTAGTGGACGATGCGCGCGCGCGCGAGGGGGAGTCTACAGCCTACGGTGCGTCTAGTTAATGCATGAGAGGAGACCGCTCTATTGAAAAGGTAGCCGCTGCCTCGGAGTTTTATACTTCTTTCGAGTTATAAATTTGTTGGATTACGAGCTACGAAGAGACAGGCTGGGAGGGAAGAGAGAGAGTAGCTCTGGCCAGTGATTAAATATTTGAGTATATGCTATTTTTCAATTTGTTGCTGCAGCCCGAGTCGCTGCTGTTTCATCTAAATTTTTCAACAAACTTTTTTTTTATTTTGTTTATATTTTTTTTCCTGGTTGAATTTGTAAAATTATCGATTTTATTTTACGCTCTTAGCAAAAATAAAGTAATTAAAAACACCAGTACTTACGTGTATAAACTTATGAGAACGCAAGGAAAAAAATAAAACTGTTAATGAGAAGTATAAATTTGAATTTTATTATGGTCTCATAAATGACGCACTAAATTAACAGTATTAATACTGCAAAATTTGTAACTGCAAAGCCAAAATAAATTGGTAAATTTTAATTAAATCCCTGACTGTTTTTTAATCTTTACAGTCAGCTACAGCGGGAAATATTTGAAAAAATTCTTTTTTCCCTGGCAACTACACTGGCAGTTCACAGAGCTTCGGTATATTCAATCGGTCTCTATTTAGAGTGTAGCCGGCAGACACTTGAAGTTTACGAAGTACCAACGATTCTCAATTATTCATCCCTTTTCAGCAAACATTTCCGCGAGCCCGGAATGCTTTGCTTACTGCCGGGCCGAATGAGGCATGCGTAGGTACGCGCGCGCGCGCACCGCGAAAATGCGATAAATACGCGTACAGGCGCGGGCTCGCGTTTGTTGGCGCAGCCGGATGAATGATTCGTGTACGCTTGCAGAGAGACAGAGCTTGACAAAGAGAAAAAAGAGGAGCGCGAGCGAGTACAGCATTGGCACATATATGTATACGAGGGGAGGGAAAGAGGAAAACAGAGCTCTCGCCCGGACATGCGCCGCGCCGCGCGCGGACAAGAGAGCACACATTTAGCATCGCGCCGCGCTCGGAATCCAGAGCCTCGTAATTTTTAACGACGCGTCTCGTTTAAGCGTTTCCAACAAAACGACAACCAACCGCTCTCTCGCGAGTACAATATAACCTCGAGACTCGAGCGCGCGATTATATACACCGCCGCTTTCCGCCCGCCCGCTATGGCCGTATGTACACATGGATGTTATGAGCGTGTAGTACGAGCTGGCAAAAGTCTTTCCACCGGCAGACAGAATCTTTCTCTCTTGCTCTCTCTCTCTCTCTGTTCTGCTCCTCTTGCTCTCTCCCCGCAGCCGAGCGGGGCCGGGGGCAAACGACACGGGATTTCTCCCCGCCCGTTTCCCATCGTCTAATGACTTTCCGCATTACGCGCCACGGAAAACTCGCTTTAATTAAAGATTACAATGCGTAAAATGAATTTGAGCGAAACTACAGCCGCCCTCCCTCGCGATTGCTGCCGCAATGAGATCATTGAGGAAACGAGATGATGCAGCCGCACGGGGAGAGGGGATAAAGATTAAGAAATATAAGAATATATATATATTTACGGTAATTGAGTCCGAAACGACAGGAAGTTTTGGTCTTATTTGATGACGCCGGATCTGAGTCTGCGCGTTAATGTTTCGGAATGAAATAATGGAATTCGCGCCTACAAGGAGCTATCAAGTAATTCATTTTACGGTCATCTTTTGTACACCTAGCTATGTTTGCGTGTATCTGATTTGTTTACGTAGTACTAACGTTTTTTTCTTTTCAACACATGCAAAACTTTTGCGCGCAAACACGTGGGTGTAGTGCTGTAGGCTATTTTAACTTTAGTGTGTTTGCAATACTCTTTTTCGGCTCGTGCTAGCTCACCTTCCACCCTTTCTGCAAATTTCACACTCAATCAAAAAAACTCCACTTTAAGGCCTTGGTACACAATACAGTATACATATTTTGTCACGAGAAAGTTGTTTTTCTTTTGTTTCGTAGTCTAGGAGAGTCGGCACGAGAGAAGCGCGAAAAATAAAAGATAATTTTGAATTAAAAAGAGAGTTCAGGAGGCACGTTGAGCAGCCAGACGAAATCACGTACCTAAGTCGAGGAAAGAGTTCCAGAGAGAAAGTAGTATACTTAGCCAAGCGCCCGCAGATGTCTCTTCACCCAGTTTAAAACAACTGATAAAAAGAGCTGCGCTATTCGCAGGACGTTGTGCGCAGCTGTTTGGCCTTAGAACGATTTTTTCTTCACATTATTCCTTCCTCTACGTACGACAATAAACCCTGATGTTCTTTTTTTCTATTTTCTTTCAGCATATTGCTCTTTCAAGATAGACTGCCTTTTTTTTAGACAAATAAAAATAGTAACAGTACGTTATAAAAAGTCAGTACCGTACATATTACTACTGTATAGCGTTAAACTTTTTACTTTTCAGAAAAAAGTAAAGCTTATTTTAAGTTTCTACGTCAGTAAATCACCTCTTCTTCTATTTATTAATATAATCACAACGACTATCTTTGATTGATTTAAAGGTGACTTTTTGTTTCTATAACGGATTAAGGTTATTTGAAAAGGAAGATTTTTTGGAATCACAAGCTTAAATTATTGCGATATTGAAATCGGATTAATTTGTATTTTAAGTCAAAAGAAATAAAAGGTTCAAAGGAAATGGAAATAACCTTTTACTGAATAAAGTATTTTATTATGTAAAACGAATCGTTCTTTACAGTTACAATTTTAATATTCTTGCAAACGCGTATTTATATAATGTATTAATTCTAACAATATTAAAATGTCAATAATAACTTTATCTTTTCTTACGTAAAAATACATTTACTCTAATTACAATGCCAACAAATATAACATTTATTTATTTATTAAAACGAAAGATTTATCTGTCATATTGCGGTATACATTTATATTTAATATACCAAAATTAATAATTCGAACCACGTTTAAAATATCGTAACACAATTCGGTAAGGTTCCAAGATCTTTTCAAGCAATTAATGTCAACTATTCTAAAGATATATAATCCATAGTCTGTGGTATCGCATATAAGCCTGCAATTATCTATGACTACAGAGATGAACAATAGGCTTGCAATTTTTGTTCATAGTTTTAAAAACTCAATATAGTAAACATTAATTAAAATTAACAGAGTTCATTCTTTTTTTTTCAATTTTTTTCAATTTTGAAACAAATGCTTTTATTTTTACTTTGTAGTATTATGGATTAAAATTATTAAAAAATATTTTTGGTTTTTTTATTGTATTTGAATAATTAAATTTCATAGTTCATTCTTTCGTATTTTTTAATTTTGAATTTCACATGGCAATATTTTCGAAAATTCAAAATTAAATGTACAAAAATATGTTTTGCACAAAGGATTCTATACTGCCCTAAAATTAGTTAAATTTTTTCATTTTACTTTTTCAATTTTAAATTTCGATCTCCTTTTAGTTGACGAACAATTTATGAAACTCCTTGTCAATACAGTTTGTGGGGCATTGTTTCTGATCTAAACTGGTCCAGCAATTTCCTAATCTCAGTAGTAACTCAGCTGGAAGTCCGGATCTCTGTTAGCGTGAGCAACGAACCATAAATCGATCGGAAAAGAACTAAGATGATAAAGTGTCATAACATAGCTCTTCTTTCGAGAGTTTTCATTTCTCTTCTCAGAAGTATAATTTTAATGCATGGATTTTCTCTCGAATAGATAAAAATTTTAATTGATTGTTAAAATTATTATTAAAATCTATCTTTATCCATGATCTTTCTTAAGATTTCAATTTTCAAAGTAGTACCTAATATAAAAATAGTAAAATTGTCCATTATTAATTTTAGACTCGAGGTTTAAAAAATATTAAATATTAAGAGCACATCCTCGGCCAATTGAAATATTTAAAACATGCAACAAACAAAATACACTACCTCGGTAGTATGTAGTATTAAAGAGGTCAAAATTAAAAAAAAAAAAGAAAAAATAGAAAAAATCTCTCTATTGAAGGCTGGGCAGCCAAAATTTACAGTGAAAAGTGTATATAAGCGCATAAATCAGCCTTCCTGCGGCTCTATACATATCGCGCTCGTATTCAGCCCGACGAACTCTTACAAAGGCGGGCGCGCTCACATCCGAGAAAGCTGAAGAGTTCTCGCGCGCGCGCGTTGGGAAGGTAGCTATGGTTAGAGGAGTTAAGGGTGGCGAACGTCCGGACATCCAGGATGCGCGCCAATTTCCTGGGCCATTCTCGCGCTGCGGCTGGAGCACAGTGGGCGCCCCCCAACCCTCTTTCCACACTCACTCGACTGTCGTAGACTGGCGAGTTTTCGCTACGTTACCGACCAGAGAGAACTTTGTGGCCAAGCCAAGCTTCGGCAGTTTCGAGACTGCTTAGCGAATTCCAAGGAGTGAGCTATGCTTTCACGTCAAACTTGCCGGCTGCATTTTTGCCCCAGCCAGGAAAAATTGAAACGGAATATATATTTCACGGATTTATTTTTTTTCTCCCCCTCTCACTCCCTTTCTTTTTTACGAATAAGCCTGGAATTCTCCAGTGGCGCTCAAACAAAAACAGGTGGTTGCCGGAGTGATTTATGGCGCGAGCGAACAATCTAGCTTTGTGTTGTGCGTCCACGCGTAACTGCATGTGTATTTGCCCTTCTATTTTTCGTCTATAAAAACGTGGCTTTTTTTATTTTGATCGCTGCGCGCGCGCGCGCGCTTACGCTAAAGCCTATGGCTTTTTATATTTGTATGAAGCGATGATAGTTGTTAAATTCGCGATTTGTTCGCCCGCTGCGTATATAAAAGATGAATAATTTGCAAAAAATTTCTATTTATTTTGCTCTCGATAATGAATGGCATTGATGAAAGTAAAAGACGAAATCGAGTTATAAAAGAGCATTAAATAAAGCCCTGCAATAATTATCACTTGATAGAAGCATAGAATTTGTCTGGCATTACGACATTATGTATTTGATCCTTTGTTACCATTTCCAGCTCAATTCCGCTGCGATTTAATAATTGCAAAAAGTCATTGGAAGAGGCATTCATCGATGTATTAATAATTCACAGCTTAAATGATCATTATGAAATTCATTATTTCATTACTCGACTGCAATTTAATATCTCTAAAGCATAAATGAGCATTGACGTAATAATAACTATCCCAAATGAAACAATTCATTCGCAAGTAAAAATCTCGAGACATGAAATGAGCTCTTTATTAATTCGTTTATATGTTAAATATACTCGGAAAAGTCCTTCCACAACCATTTTATGAATATATATATAAATAAAATGAGAGAGAAAGAGAAAAAGAGGCGTCCTTTAAATCTCAGCGAATCACTTGAAAGGAAGTCCTTTAAGAAATGATATAAAAAAAGAGAATTGCTGCCGGCAGCCAACCTGCGGGCGCTCTCGTCGATGCCAGTAAAATAAAGAGGAATCTACGATGTCCACGGTTATCTCTCTCTCACAACGATAGAGAGCGAGAGAGAGAGAAAGGGAGAGAGGTGGGGGTGCGGCGGTCAGCGTTGGCGTAATAAAGCGAAACTAACGTCGTCGTCGGAACGTGAAAGTAGGCTGACAAGGGGCCGTTAGCGAGCCGAAGAATTCTGTTACTGTCTTTATATATATATATAAAGAGTCGGCTGGGATTCGTTGGCCGCGCGCGCACAGCTGAAGAGGCGCTGAGACTTAGCCAAGATTGAAGGAGCTCTGTGCGCTACACGTTTTTCGTGTTTTTTCCTTTTTTGAGGGCTTGCGGATGCGGTGATTGTGTTCTTTGGATTGTTCTCCGAGAGAGGAATGCGATTCGTTTTTATCGCTGTGTCGATGACGATGTTTTACGATGTAAGGGCACTGTGGAGACTCTTTTTCCTCAAGAATTTTGAGCTTTTTCTTCGGAAATAAAGTTTTTAAAATGTCGTTTGAGGCCAGCACAGTAAAACGACAAATTGGCCTTTTTTCAAACTACATTTCATTTAATTTGCTAAATAAACCCTATTATAGCAACTTTATTTTATTATATTAAAAACGAAATCTTTTATGATTCTTCTGTCATGCTCTCGCTCACTTTTTATAACGACGCTATAATTCGAATATAACTCGACTGAAATTAATTAAAGTAAAAATGAAAGCAAGCAGCAGCAGAGCAAAGTGAAAAAAAATCTTTTTTTTCGAGACAGTAGAGAGTAGAGCACAGAGGATGCAGCAGCCTCCCATACACGCACGACTTGCTTCTTCTCGTAACTTTTATTATCGCGCCAGCAGCAGGAGAAAGAAAAGCAGCCCTCGCTGCAGGAGAAGGCGAGCTCGGTGTTTGTCTTGAGGGAGCCTCGTGCCGCCTGCAGGCGCGGTGTCGCTTTCTCGCGCCAGCTGTAAATATGTCCTGTGATTGGTCGGTGCGGGGAGAGCGAGAGAAGCAGCGGAAGCTTATGTACTCGCGCCCCCGTGTATACGCGGCAAAAGTTATGCGATGAAAAGCGAGCATGAAATGGGTGGAAGAGAGGGAGGCACTCTCTGGACCGAGCACATAAACTTTTCGTTTCCGGCTGTTTCGCCCTTGCGCGATCCTCGCCCCCGCAGACTTTTTCGCGCGCGCATGACTCTCGCCTACGACTGCAGCGCGCCCGGGAAACTGGAGAGTAAAAATCCCGAGGTGACTTAAGGCAAAGACGCCTTAGGGCCTCGAAATTTAAAGCACGCACGTTTCTTGCCATTTAAAATGCGCAAAACCGAGCAGAATTCTTCATTTTACGAGCCTGCTTTGCCTGGGCTTTTGATTATCTCAGAGCTTTACATTATTTAGTAGAAAGTTAGTAATTTTATACCCTTTTCAATTACGTTATTTTAATCACAAAATATTGTAAAAAAATTTCAGTCGAAAAATGAATTTATTTATCAGTTTTGAACAAATAAGATATTAGTCTTATTTCACCGCAGAGCATGTATTATTCTCAAGGTTTAAACTACGAGATGCATAACCAAAAAATTAATAAGTGTTTCGTTCCGAGCAGCTAGAGGCGAGCTCTTCAATGAGACCACTAACTGCTCTAGCTCAGACACTTACAGAGAGGATGTTAGACTTGGTCTTATAAGCCTTGAGGGCCTCGAATCCTAATGGAGAATCCGATGCGCCCCTTTGCTGGTGCAAGCACCAAGCCACGCAACCAAAGTTGTGTAAGGGCAACTAAGAGATCCATTGCCATTTGTAAAAACGAAAAGACTATTATTCATCGATAATTTTATTTAATTTTTTGTTTTCTTTTTAATTATAGTTTTTAATAAATGTTACCCATTTTATTAATTAAAAATAACCATATTGTTTATTTTAAGATTCAAATAAACAGTTTATGAATTTCAGTTTTAAAAAAATTAATTAACTAAATTCAAATATTTAAATTCATTTATAATAATTATGTATGTTTTTCTTTATTATTCATACCGCTATTGCATTACTATTTTTAATCATCGATTAAAATATTCAATAGTGAAAATTAGAGAAAATCAGTATATTAGTTTTTACGCTAACATAATAATTCTTATTAATACATCCTAGAATAGTTAATTAAAATTGTTAAAACTGTTAAAATATCCAAAAATTAGTAAAAAAATTATATAGAAATTTCCATAAAGCAATAGATGCTTCATGTATTTAGTGATTATTTATACAATTATATTTTTTCATATTAATGATACATTTAAAATAAATTTTAATAAAAAATTTAATCATAATATTTTTCTTTTGTTACAGGTGAGTCATCATATTTTATTATAATAAGGCCTACTCATTTTCACGTGTGAGTTAAAAAATAATTATAGTAATTTGCAATCAATATAACATAAAATCAAATAATTTTGGCTACGTAAACCATTATCACTTTTAATATTTTAATTTGTAAGCTAGTGATGTAACCTTACTAGAAGTGTGTCAGATATGTAAATCGAGGATCTCCACGATTTCAAGGATCAAAAATAAATTCAATACCTACAGTTAGCTTAAATATTCTTTTTTATCAAACTATAAACTTTAAACAAATGCTCCATTGGGCTAAAAATAAATACTAAACATTATTTTTTAGTGTAAAAAATAGATCCTCGAAACGTAATTAAATTTCATCTTTCGCATATCTGACACTCTTCTGGCTAGTTAGAAATAAAAATTAACTTTTCACCGCAACAAGAACTTTAATGGAATGAAATGAAAAGTCATGGAAAGATAAAATTTCTTTTGAGAATATAGCGTTGCGATATTATCATATTAAACTGTCTGTTAATAATTTCTTTAGAGTACAGACAGTGTTTATAAGGCATGGTAATTTATTACAAGTATACAAAAATAAAATAAGTTGTTTTTTATTATACAACTATTTAGGACTTTTTTTTATCTTACGTAAAATAAAAATCAATATAAAGCATTTCAGATTTAAATCATTTCTTTTATTTAAAATAAGGCAATCTCGGCGGTTAGGTTAGACTTCATTTTGTACAAAATTCTTTTGAGTTTTAACTTTTTCAGCATTCTATTTGTCTTCAAAGAATAGATAGTGAAAGTTTTCTTAAACTTTAGTTTTTTTTTTGGATTTCTTAATCCAAAAAATTTTATTTACTAAATGCGGAATTTGTAAACTACTAAATGGAAGTCTTACCTAATTTCAGAAGACGCCTTAATACCCTTATAAGTTATATAACTTAATTCTATTAGAAAGTAAACAAATTATTAAAACCTAAGGAATTGTTTATTAGAGAAGAAAAAATTGTTTGGACGACAAAAAATTGTTAACTAGAGGTTCCGGGCAGAAGTTGATTTCAATTATATTTGGGCGCTACTTTTATCGAAATCTTTTCACTAAACACAGTAATGTATCATCTGCGTGCAGCGTGCGCTAAGCCAGCAGCAGCAGCAGCAGCAGCGGCATAGTATAAATCAAACGGGCAAGCATTCCGCATCCTGGCCGGCTCTCCATCTCCCTCGCTCTTTTCTCTCATCTAGAACTCAATTAGCAGTGGAGAGTTTCGAACGTCCGACACGTGCGCCGGTTGGCCGCGGGAATAGAGTAAGCTCAGGGCCGCAGAGATGAATTCAGCTTGCGCAAGCGCCGCTAAACTTTCCTGGCACAGAAGTACCTTTCTGCTGCGCGACATATAAACGCCGATTTCGAACACGTTCCAGCCAGGCTCCAGCGACGATTGGCCCTCTCGACTTTTCTCAAATAGCATATATTTAGGCGTGGACCTGCAGCGCGCCGAGCCTCGAGTATGTTTATACATTCGCGCGCGCGCGCGCACACAGCATATGTTGACAAACCCCCAAACGCGCGACGCGACTTTCACGAGCGATTATATAAGTGCATGAGTCCACACAATTGTGTGCATTGGATAACGCTTATGGGCCGCTGGGCTCAAGGGCTTCCGAGCCTCTGTATGCTGCGACATGCGCGATTCCGTCTATTTTCACACTTTCACGAGATAGTAAAATATTGAATTATGCAAAGTAACCCTCTGCTAAAGGGCACATATCGGGACATCGCAGCTGAATTATTATCTCCAGCGATCTTGGAATAACTTTGCTTTTTGCTGGCACAACTTGCGACAAAGAGTTTATTCTTAGTATATTGATGATTTTGGAAAATAATTGTTCTTCTACTTATACACGAAATTGTTTGTAAGATTTTTTGAAAGATTTGAAATCTTTTTGCAGTAATTTCTGTATGCAATTAAAAATTAGACTATTCAACTATTAATTATTAATTTTGATGTCACAATTACTGAGAATATAACCTAGATATTTTTTGATATTTTCTTTATCTGATAAAAACAGGCGATTTTTGCACTATTTTTAGGTATAAAAAGAGGTCTATTCTATCTAAATTGGAAAAAATTAAATTACGTACAAAAGTCGCATTTGAAAATTGGCCCAAATAAAAAACAATCGATTGTGTTGAACTAGATAACAAAAGCATTTTACGATTTCAATTAATAGTATTTGAAAAATAAAAGATATTGTCGTACTGAAGTTTGTATTGGATTCGAATGTTTGAATAATAAGTAGAAATAGACTAAAAAGTCATAAACTCATCTGCAGAGTTAGTTATAACCTGTTAAAAATAACTTTGGTGTGTAAATTGACATTTTACGAAGGTATAAAAATTGATTTTTGACGCTCATGCAATTTTATAAATGTCACAATATTTTTCATAAGCCATGTAGCACGTGTGAATTTGATAAAATTTCGAAAAAGCAAGCATTCTTTCGAATCGCCATTCTGAAATAGGTTGTAAACATAAGCTATAAATAATCAATTGCAAGGTTTTTAAAATTCCCAACACTATGCATCCTCTCACCTCGGCATCCTCACAATATTTTCTCCTTATCAAGATACGTATAAAATATTCGTCGGGAAAACTACCTCTCGCGAAAGTTGTGCCTTTCAAAGTTCTTCCAAGCGTGGGCGCACGCACCAGCACATGTATATGGACAATATATAATACAGGTGAGTAAACATATGGGAACATCGATTCAGTTGTAGGCGGTCGTTGGCTTCGACGGACCTGCAGGCTTTGCTGATTCCCGGGCTGAACTACCCTCCTCTTCCTCGTTTCTCGTTCGCCTTCTCCTTCTCCTTCGACTCCTTCTATACACCTAGCAGCAGCGGCAGCGGCAGCGGCAGCAGCAGCTCGGCCCATTCCTCTTTTTATCCCTGAGCGTCGTCTCTCGTCTTCCCCCCCTCGGCCTCCCCCCTATCTCGCTCCCTTCGTGCGCGGGAGGCGAAAACGCTTTTCGATTGAATCTAGTTATGCAAAGGGACGATGCAAATTTTTCGTCGACTAGCGCCGACGAAGGGAATAAATTCGCAAGCTCTCTCGGAGAGCTGCGAGGGAGAAGAGTGCCCCGGCCCAGCCCGCTAAATGTACTCTACGATTTTGGAATTTGAAATACATACAGCAACTATTTTGCCGCATCGCTGAAAGCTCATCGAATTATTATACTCCGATGAGTTTGACTTTCTCGAAAACTCCGACTCTTTTGTGAGAACAATGTATTTCTTAGATGATACAAAATCTCCGAATTATCGCTGTTCAAGTAATATTCTCTAAGATGTTTAGAAATTAAATTACTTAAATTTCTAATATTTTGTACTTATTATATTGCTTTATCTTTTATTGATTTAAACTTATTATTACTTTATTTACTAATGGATATTTCAAATAATATGTTATTTATTTGAAATTCAAACCCGCCAAACGTTGTTAACAATCCAATAAGCCTTTTTAATAGTATAAATTATATGCAAATCATAAATTAAATTCATTTATAAATGTAAAATAATAATTGATAATTAACTAGTATTTGAATACAATTGAAATTCATGCATAATTTGATCTTTTTTCACTTTTGGAATATGAAAATGTACATATTTAAATTAATCATATTTCTCAAATTTGCTTAATAAAAATCAAATTTTTATTTAACTTTGAAACAACAATTACTATTGAATACTGCGAATATTATTTCCATGAAAATTAAAAGCATCAAACAGCTTACAACTCACAAACTATACTTAAATAATTCTTGGACAGTTATTAGAAATAATTCCGTCTATAAATAATGAACGCCATTGCCTCCTCGCACTCATAAAGAAAGCCTTCAGCATACATCATTCTTGTAATTCAAGTAGCAAAAAAAAATCGATAAAAGGAAAAACTCATAGCTAACGGATAGTTCAATGAACGTGAGCTCGTGCGTAGAAGCTTAATTGTGACTGAGAATCGCGGTACGACATCATCTCTTGTACACTCTATATAGTGACTTTGTAATCTTGTAGATATATACAATAATAAAAAGCAAAAGATATAAGAGAAGGTCACAAAGAAGCAAGCGTCGTTCCTTCAGATATGAGGAGAAATAATTAGGGGGTAAAAAGAAAAATGCCGTAGGGGTGCATAAGCACATTCATAAGTGGCTCGCTCAACTTTGTAATTTCCATGGAGAGTAAGCGAAAACTCGCTTTTCGTATGCAATAAACTAACCATCGGTGGACTCGACGAGTGTTAACATATCACTTAAGCTCTTGTGTCCTTTTCAGCAAGAGAGACCACTGAAGCACGCGTGCGCGTACACACTCACGCACGCACACGCACATACATAGCCAGCGCAGCACATGCATAAATGCAGAGGGAGTGAGTACGAGCTGGCATCTGAATTATTGACGACGTTTCCGGTTTATGACGGAGTAGTATAATGCTCGGTTTACACACCGTCATTTGCACATTTATATAGAATTCCTGGGGCCGCCAACGTCGATGCGCGTTCTCTCTCTCCCTCTCTCTCTCTCACTCTCTCTCACTCTCTCGCTGTATTATCCCACCCTTCCCTCTATAAAAGGCGAACTCGCTTCCCGGCATGATTCGTCCGGGCGAGGATGCATATATGTATGCGTTATATATATATATATAATCTGCGATCGATGAGAAAATTATGGATTTATAATTAAAGAGCTAACAAGTAGAGTGACGAAAGGTTGCGAGAAAGATAAAACGAAACTGATCATTGTTGCAGAAAATAAACAAATCTTTTTATTATTGCAATATATATTCTTCAAGTTTATGTTAATTCATATTGAGTTTTTCATTTGAACACGTTTAATTTAGAACTTTTAAAAATTTTCAATATTTGTTTTATTTTTTAGAGTGTATAGTAAGAAATAGCTTCGATTATTTGATTAAATCGAATTTATAAACAAGCTATTTTTGCAAAAATATTATTATTAATAATGAGAGTAACAATTTTTTGAAAGTTTCTTGATAACTTGAATTTTTTTAAAAGAAGAAACCCTCGTCAATGATGTTTACCTCTAGTAGAGCAATTTTTTTTAATCGCAGTAAAGTACACTCGATCTTCGTCAAGAAGGAAACTGAGAAAAATGAAATCCCAGACGGCGCGAGATTAAATTTTGCAAAGCGCTGACAGACGCTCGCGCATGACGTCTTGGTCCAGCGCCCTTTTCCCAAGAACTTCAAGCCCGGATCTTGGGCAAAATTCAAGAAACATGTACAAACAGAGAAATAAAAATTTATATGTAAGTAAGCTTTTCTGCAGTACGCGCTAGCAATGTTGATGCCGCCAGATACAACTTTTCGCTCAACTAGGTCGAATGCTTTCTAAAGTATTGAAATTCATTTATAGTTTGTAAAAATTAATCCGACTTTAAAAGCTTTCGCGTGTTATTGCATTCGAAAAGAAAATTAATTTAAAAAATAAGTAAAAGTAGAAGCGGTTAGAGATAATTTTCAAATCTCATTTATCCAAATATTTAAACAGCTAGAAGCTTACTGTTCTTAATAAACTATAGGATGTTTTAAGTATATATATATATTTTGAATATTGTCAGTAATGTTTGGGAGAAAAGATAACTCGCTCGACATTCAGAGAGCGGAATGTTTATTAAGAAAGAGGCCGCGAGCGAGCTTTAACGTGCCTCAAAAACCAGTAAACCAGGCGCTAACTAAACAATAAAAAATCCAACAGCATCTTCGCAAACACTTTTTCCGCTAAACAAACGCCATAAAAAAAGGTCGAGCTCGCGCGAAACATTATGCTAGGCGTGCGCGCTTGTACAGTGCAGAACAACCTTTTCCCAGCTGCCGTAAAAAATGCGCGCTCGGTCTACTCTCTCTCTCTCTCTCCATTGCCATAAAAGCAAGCAACAGCAGCAGCAGCAACGGCAACACCGACAAAAGCGTTCGTCGCTCTCTTTCCGTATAGCGCGCGCCGATAAATTGCAAAACGCTTGTGCAACGGAAAAGGTGGACCGCGCGCATTATTAGTTTAGTCTCGGCGCGACCATAGTGACCAAACTAGAGATGCGCGTTGGCCACCGGTCGCCGCGTGACCCGGGGAGCAGCGAGCAGAGCAGCAGCAGCAGCGCGCCCCCGGTTGTTTATGCCTCATTAGCCGCAGTAGTTACGTCAGACCTTAACTACCCTGCGAACTAAACACCGTGCGACTACACACACCTCCCCTTTTGTCCGCCGCCGCCGCCTCCCGCCGGCCTCGTGAAACTAGCGTCGCCGCCGACGCCGCCGCTGGTCCTTTACAACGAATGGCTCTATCTCCCTCCGTCCTGGGCCTTTACACGCGTTAGCGAGCGCGTCACGCGCGACTCTAGAGCTGCGCACCTACGCTCTCGGGGATAAAACTTTACGCTATAAATTTGCCGAATAAAAAAATGGAGAAGCCTCGGATGTTTTACAGGCAAGAGACTACCTGCATCTCTCTGACAAGTTTCACTTTTAGGATTTCAGGATCGTTTCAAAATTATTAACTCAGCCGATGCGCTAAATCTTTCAAGTTTTTTATAATAACAAAGAACATGAAATTCTAACCTTTTTATCAGACTATTGCAGTTTCGCACATGCGAAGAATAAAATACGTCCAACATTTTCTAGATTCGTAATCAGAAAAGAAACAACATTAGTCATAGTTCACTGGTTTTGCTACAAATTGTAACGTATATTACCGGTGTACTACTGCTGAATCGACAATGAGCTAATCGAATCATATATTTCTTCGATTATTATCGACCGATCTATTAATAGTTTATTATAGCATTAAAGCAATTTGATATGCATTCTTAATTTTGCTGATCAAAGTCTCTCCTCGAGCTCAAGATTAAATAATAACAATAAAAGTAAACGTAAATTCCTAAAAGAATAAGGTATATGCCAACGACATTTTATTTTCCAAAACATTAAGCTTAGAATTTTCAAAGTCTTACATCTTTTCTCCGTCTCTCTATCCCTTTCACCATCTGAAAAGCATCGTGCAACACAGCTCTGATCTTGTTCAGTACTCCGCGAACGAGAATTTCAAAGACGCACAGTATGCCACGGCTATGTATGGCAGGGCTTACATATACGCGTGATTCTCAATACAAAGCTTAGCATCTCTTGGAGATTGCACGCACGCGAATTTACGCTTCTGATTGCTAACGTAGAAGGCTGGTTGATTTGTCAGCGCTCAAACAGACTAGGAAATGAATCAACTCGATACCGATGGATTTGCGAAGCTAAGAGATAATAGAGGGCAGAAACCAAAGAGCAGAATTTCGAATGAAAAATAAACTTTTCCTTTTTTATTTTATTTCTTATCCAATATTTTTTAATGCTTAGAATATGTTGATAAATTATATTAAAACATTTTATTAAGCTTTATGCAACTTCATTTTTGTAGAAAATTATAACATCAGGACGTGAATTATTTATTTTTAAATTTAGACAAACGAAAATTATAAAATTAGTTTATCCATTAGTGAAACTTGACTTAGTCATTATACGATTAACACAATTAAATTATTCATCGCGATATATGAAAATAATCAAGCTATTCAAATTCATTGAGTTTTTCGAATTAGAATTAGAAAAGCTTTTCAATCAAACTAACCCAATTTAAATTTCAATAGATTTTCAACTGTGTAATAACTTTTTGTAGTTTGCAGTTTTCAAGCGTTTTTTGCTGTACAAAATAAATTTTGATAGTCTGATAAAAAGTAGCCTTATTTTGAAGTAATTTAATTATTTTCTAATTAAATTATTTTTTTACGTTTGTAAAAATGCGAGTCTATTTAAATATATTTTTAAACGACCAGTACACCTTCGATATACATTTCCATTTACTTTCTAAAACTCAAAGCTGAAACTTTGATTTTCAGCTCTATTTGAAGCCTTTTCTACACATTATTAATGTATCGTTCTTTTTGCAGATGAAACATCGATATGTTAAGCGTGATTGAGACTGTGTACTTTTGACATTTAACTAATAAAATCTATATACGCTATCTTGGTAGAAATTGATCCAGTTATTGTCTAGATATGTCTAGTTTTCTATGTTAAATAATCACGGCCTCGATAAAACTAAATAATTTTTCATTCATTTAATTCAGCTTAATATTGTTTTAAAGTGTACTTTTTACTGAAAAAGTTGATCTATATTTTAAAATATTTGCTTCAAAATTTTTTATTACCATCGCGAAAATTCTTCTATAAATATAATGTTTTTTCTCTTCTATATGGTGAATATACATTTATTTCGTATTTACACGATCTAAGTAAACATTGGGTAAGTAAACGTTATCATTCGACAAAGTAAAGCGAGTCTTTTTATGTCAGAAAATTAACTATAAATAACTCTCATTGTTGAAAGAGTTAAGTAAACTATATTTGCATGTAAATTAAAGTAAAAAATACGTTCGAAAGCAAGAATATTTAATTTGGAATGTCAGCTTTAGAAACGCCCAATAATTATAGGTGAAAATCTGTATAAATTGCGCTCGACGCATCAAAGTTATAATTACGTTAGATCGAATGGTAAAAAATAGCCAACGTTTGAGCGCGCATATCGAGCACTTCGCTCTTGGCGGGCCAGCGAATTTTCCACCGCAATCATTATTTTTATTCTGCCGGCTGGGAGGTGATGAAGCGCTGGAGTGCACCTGACAATCGCTCAAAATTCTACTGCGAAAATTCACGGCTTTTTTGACTGGGAATATAACGCGCGCGGCGGCGTGTCAGCCAGCTTTGTTAGCGACATGACGGCTTAGCGAAATTCGTACACTTGATTCCAGAAAACGAGCGTGAGCAAAAGAGGAGCAGGATTATGCGTCCGGCACCTGGAATTTTTATTGTAATTTTTATTGTTTCTCTTTCGATCTGTTTTTACTCGGCTTACATGCTTTTTTCGTAAGCTATACAAAACAGCATCGGAAAATCTTTTCAAATTACATTGGACGTTGCTGATATAGAAGTGCTACCGAAAATCGTCGTGCTCACAGGAAAAATCGCTTGTTTTTCTCTTTTTTTTTTGTATAGTTTGTGTGGATACGCGCTTTGATCCGAATTTATCTGCAAGCTTCAGTAAATTTCATTGGATACTATGCGTGCGCTCGTTAAGTATGCAAAATAAAAAATATCTCGCTCATCTAAAAAAAAATATTGTCGCCGACATAACTGTACCGACCCCAACTAGCTCATCGTTTACTTTTATGCAGTAAAAATCGTTAAATTTTTGCATTGAATAAAAGTTCATAGCTTCTTTATCATTTTTTATTACTTATTAATTTGAGATATTCGACTGTGATAAATTACTTGTTAGTGATGTTTATCGTCAATGTTTTAGCATTCAACATCATTAATAAAGTTTAATTATTTATTGAACAAAAAAAATATTTTAAACTTTGTCATTTCCAGTGAAAAAGATTAAAAGCAGAAACTTCTATAATCCTATTCTAAAAATAAATACAAACTTTGAGTAAATTACAAACTAAACGTGTTTTTAAAAAACAGAGCACTCCAACTACTTTAAGATTTGTTAACTTCTTTCGCACTCAACTTCAAAATGCCGTTTGTAAAAGAGTTTAATAAATATAAGACTGAAATCCTGAATATTGTAAGTAGGAAACTTTAAGTTAATTAAAAGTTACTTAATCAGTCTAATATTGAAGTTACGTTGATATAAATATTTACAAACTGTTCATGAAAATTTTTATGAAAATATATTACTAAGTGATTATTAAATTTATGATTAAATTTACAAAAAAAAAATAAAAAATAATTCATAAAGTAACATGTAAAAAGCAAGCAAATTAGTCACAGGAAAAATGTAAAAGAGCTGGAGGGAGAAAAAAAAAGCAATGGCAGTAGAAAGAAGTAGGCGAGTAGGAGGAGCAGGCATAGGTATTAGGGCGCATAGAAGCTCGCGTCCGTCTCTTTCTCTCCACATGCATGTCATTTTCCTCTTTTGCGAATGCGTAGACAACGCACACAAGCTCGCTGAGCTCCGGGAGAACAAAGAAAAAAAACGGAAGGAAGGCAGAACGGCGGAGCTCGAGGCGAGGAGAGAGTTAGGCCATTTAAAGCTGCTCCATTCCAGGGAGAAGGAAGAAAAAAGGGAAAGAAGGAAAGCGCGCGTCGAGAAAAATTGGCGGAATTACCGGCAGCGCGTGTACGAAAGAGCAAGGGCATAAGTTTACCTAATGCCCTCTGTGAGAAAGGGGAGGGCAAACCACTGCCGGTTAACGTCTACAAATGAACAAACTGATTGTTAGCGCCGAGTTCAGAAAGAAAGAAAAAAAGAAAGATAGAAAGGAAAAGAGAAAGAGCACAGCGTTAGAGAGCCATTTAGTTGATCGATATTTATATCTTGTCACCTCTACATTTGTCAAGTAATTTCTCACTTTTTTTTCATCTACACTTTTAAGCTAGCTTTTAACTTTTCTTCGATTTTAGTTTTTCATGTTAAACTAAGGTGTGTGCGCCAGAATATAGTGCATATAAACTATTGTGATAAATAAAAAAAAAACATAACCGAGATAAGTTATTTTAAATCCGTGTGATTTGAAATTGAAAAAAATCGTAAGATTATTTAAATAATTAAATAGTATATTGTGAATCAAGAACGTTAAATTTTTTAGATTCAGTGTAAAATTTGCAGTACGGGCTGAAGGTCAGCTAGTTCGAGTACTACAATAACACGAGGTCAAAAAAGCCTACAAGCCTGCATACTATATTTTTTGTAACTCATGTATTGATTTTCGTGTTTTTCGTTACCTGCATGAAGTGATCGTTCATAGAAACGGCAATAAATGTCATATTAGATTTTTACTTATTTTGTCGTTATTCATCAATATTTATATATGTGTGTGCGTGTGTGTATTTAGCTTATTTTGTATATACCCGTATGAGCTGAGTTTTTTACTTCCAGGTTTCGCACTTTTGAGCTTTAAGTGTACAGAGAAATATTAAATAATTAGCTAAATTAATAAATAAATTTCAACTACTAGTTAAAAATAAAAACTTCTTTTCTAAAATTCTATTAAATGCAGCTGCGATGCAATACCAGGCATATTATATTTTCGGTACACTTTGCAAAACGAAACCGGCTAAATGCAATTCGTAATAATATATAATGAGCTTAAACCCTTCTCGCTTTGTCTCATGATTGGGCCAAAGTTGCCGCACGAGTTACGCATAACCCTCGAACGAGATTATTGTGGTCCCTCTTTACGAGCCTACGTTTTCCGCGGATTAGCCGGTAATTTTACTTGATGCTACTATCTCTCTGTCTCTACATCTCGCTCTTTCTCTCTCCCTCTCTTTCTCACTCCTTCGCTTTGGCCGTATCGGCCACTAAAACATGTAAATTGTCCACTGTGTATACCGAAGGTACTAATGAGAACGCCGACAGTCAGATTACGGAAATCACTTTACTAACTGTGCCGCAGCAGCGGGTTCTGCAGTGCGTTCACTGCTTTTGACCAAAACTTTTCGCTTCAGCGCCGATGCTGAAAGTGCTGCAGTTGCGCGCGACTTATAACAATGCCGTTATAGCGCTTTGAGAAAACACTCGAAATAATATTCTAGGATGGCGGAATAATTTTCGAACGCCACTAAAACACTCTAATCTTTTTAATTTTACTTTCCTCTAATATTTTGTTTATTCGAATATTTTAATAAGTCATCTATAATTAAAGAACATAGAGCATTAGAAAAAGTTTAATCAAATAAAACTGAATATCATTTTTTGAACTTTGTTATTTTGACGATGCAGTAGAAATATGTAACGGTAAATAGAAGGTTTGTGATGTTAACCTCGAGGGTCTGTTAAATAAACGTCATTTTGTTTTTCGTTTTGCAAGGCAAATTTGTTTTGAAATAGAATGTGCTTGTTTGTTTGGAACAGCAAAAATAAAATTAAGCTTTAAATTAAGAAAATAATAAAAAAAATGTATAGAATAATTTTTAAAGTAACTAATATTTGTTTGGAATTTATCCGTAAAAGTACTTAATCTGAGTTATAGAATGAGGAATGCATTTGACGGGACGCGTCAGCGCACATTTATAGCCGCATATTTTCTTATCAATATCCGTCCTCGCAATGCTATCAAATAGCACTCAACTTTGATCTCAGTAGCCGCGAGAGTAGACGATAAAAGTTTCGCCGTCGTGTTCACAATAACTGGCCGGTATGGGCCTGCCAACAACACGCGAAGCTAATAAATTCCGCGCGTCTCGACAGAAGACCGCTCGTAGCATCGCAGTGCGCGTTTGTAGCATTGCCCAGATCGAGAAAGTAAAGAAGAGAGATACGATAGCAGCAGCAGCAGCAGCAGCAGTAGTAGCAGCGGCGGCGGCAGAGCCCAGAAAATGTCGAACTAATTTCTAAAGAATTTATGGAAGTTCACACTTGAGAATCGGCAGCGTCTCGAAGTTTGGGGAAAGTTGGAGTCGGCACCCCCCGTGAGATGGGCGCGAACTTTGGCGTGACCATAATCCTCATCGAATTAAATTTTAAAATCCCTTGCCACCGCGAGCAGTCCAACACGGCGTCGATTCGCGCTGGGAGAAAATACGAAGGGGCAGGGGGGGGGGGCGGCTCGACGGAGAACTTTTCAATGTTCTTACATTGCAAATCGGCCTTGCGTTCCTTTCGGCCCGGCCCCGGCTGCAGCCGGGCTCGGAGCTGGCCGGAAAGTCCTTAAGTATCGTAATTGACTTTAAACTTGGACGACTCCGATGTCGGAAATTAAAATATGTAGTTTGGTCCGCCCTTGCCCCCCGACCAATGAAATTGGCTACGCTTCGGCTTTTCTTTTCTCAGCTCCGCGGCGGCGGCGGCGGCTCCTCCTTTCTCTTTCTCTCTCGCTTTTGGCTCGCTGCTATATATTACGGAATTAACGATGATTGGCTAAAATAACGACGAGGCTGGGCTGATGCAAGAGAGAACTCCGCGCAAAGCGGCCGGGAAAATGCAACTTTCGCATTTTTGGATTTACGAGCTAGCCATAACTACGAGTTGAGAAGTTCCATTGAAAATTCAGACAGTATAAAGTTATGAATGGGAGCACTTTATCAAAATGAAAATAGAAAGCAGTTCTGAATCGCGTTTTTGTTAAAACAACTCGTTCCATCATTTGGAATCTAGTGAGCACAAGTTGCGATATTAAATTCTGATATAATAATTATGAATACATGTAACGCCTGATTAATAAGCGGAAAAGTTTGATTACATGCAATAATTCTATTGACTAACAGAGTCTTCACTTTCAACTGTTATATTAATAAACAACTAGATAATTTCAGTGAATAAGAAAGCTAGTATTTCGAGGCGCAGCATATCGTGCTTTTTGATCCTTTAAGATTGGCTTAACCATTCGCCGGTATGGATTTTTCAAGTTCGCTTTGGGGCTGATTACTTGAAAAAACACGTAGACTGGAAAGCTGTATCAGAGCTTTGAAAAGAACCCATTTACAAGATGCTCGTAACATCACATTCCGAGATTATTACATCCCTAGGCCGCGGCCATTTTCCTCCCTCCCTCTCGCTTTGCCTCTTCGAGCCACTCCAATTTCCGTGAAACACAGCGTGCGCGCGCGCGAGCGAGCGCTTGTAAAAAATTTTCCCAAAAGACAAACGCGGGAGCGCGCGCCGTACTCTCCTTTCCGCGCTGAATTTTTCACGCTCCATCGCATCCTCCATTCAAAGCTCTCGGCCGCGCTTGCTTCCTGCAAAGTGCTAGTAAAATCGAGCTCTTCCGCGCCCTCTCGCTCCCTCTCATAATCCTCTTTTCCAAAATAAGAGAGAACAAAACTCGTATACTGATTAGGACCAGTCCAGCGTAATAGCCCATTAAAGTACGCTAATCGAAGGGGAGCAGCATGTGCGATTATTTCCAGAGCACTGTTTAACAAAACAAGCCCATTATAATCAATTTCGTTCTATGCTACGATAACTTTCGAGTACCCGTCTATGCCTGCCTGCCTGCCTGGCTATTCGTTCGACCAAACTCTCAGTTGGTTGAGAGCTGCACAAATTTAATGAAGAGAAAAAGAGAATTTTCCTGTCTTACGCCCGAGAACTGAGCGCTTTAAGGATCCCGTTCTTACGAATATACCTGTACATATTTTGAATTTAAATTATTTTTAGTTCTATCAATTAAACATTTATCTTTTCGTTAAAGAACAAATGGCCGTTAAATTTATTCACAAAAGTAAAGCATATTTAAAAGTTCTATGATTACTTTAAGCGGGTAATGAATATTAAAAAGTTTAAAATTTATTATCAAGAGCATTATTTTTATAGTATAATGTGTGCTGGTTTATTTGCTAATAAAGAGCTTAATACAATTTTTATTAAGTTTAAATTCAAAATAAACTAGACTAAAACAAAATAAAAACTTTTTCTAGAGTTTAAAACTGGTTCGTTGTCCTTTCTTTTATCTTCGTCGATATAGATTTAGGAGTCATTAATTCTTTAATTAAGTTATATTAAAATTGAAAAAACTTTTCCAACGCTGGTACTTTTTACATAAACTCGGCTTGAAAATGTCGGTTTGGGTATAAAAATAGAAGTCTCTGAATAATGAAATTACCAATGAGCATGGTGTCTATTTAAAGAAAAGCAAGTGCCATGGGAGAGAAAATATAATCGAGCTCGATCGAGCCTGCAGTATAGCTCGGCTAAGAGGTTAGGATAGGCAATAAAGGAAAATAAAGCGTATAAAAGCTGCGGGGCGCTCGCGAAAAGCCCCGAATGTCTCGTAATTTGGGAGGAAAGGGCCGGGAGCCGGGAGCACATGTAGCCCGTGGAGGTTATTGCGAAAACGACGCGTCAGCCACTTTAGCTTCAGTCGCGCGCTTTACGATGTAAAGCCGCGAATGTGTTTGCTCGTCCAAATCCTCGCGCGCTCGCGCAGCCCTGGTTTACGGTGACGTAAGCGCCTCTGCGCGCCTACCTTTCTGCAGCTCGCTCTCTCTCTCTCTCTCTCTCTGATGCTTTATGACGGTTGACCTTTTTGCCCCCCGACACTTGGCATTCCGAGGTGTGCGCCTGCGCGCATTTTGTATATGGAGCCGCAAGCGAGAGGAACTCATCTTGCAAAAAGTAGACAAGGCTGCATAAGAGCCACGATTTCCGCGGATATGGGCTCTCGTTTGCGCGCAACGCAGAGGAAGAACGACCCGCGAGCAATATAACGCTTCGCCAGTCCTCTGCCGCCTCGCGTACTCGACTTTCTCAACAATCATGCCTGCTTCATACTTCATTTGCTGCCGCCTCGATCCTCTCGCAGTAAGATCCTCGAGCTTTTTTAGCCAGACTAGCTAATGACGAAAAACTCGCTTTTATTTGTTTTTAATGTTTCATTAATATTTTGCACATCAATTTTTCCTTCATACAGCTCAATTCTATTATATACTCATAATTTCTTGCTATATCTTATCGATCGTTTCAGTTAAAATTTATCGGAAGATGCAAAATCGCTTTCTGGCCTTTTACCAAACACCAGCTCTCAATAAACTCTATTCCTCTGTAATTCCGTCCCAAACTCAAGATCCTAGTATATTACTTGAAACATAGTTTCACGAACAATTCCATTCCAGAGATCAAAGAGGCGTCGATTAAAGACGTCTGCTTACCTCAGAATTTTCCAACCAGGCTTCTTTGTGCTGCAACTTTGCACAACTTGGGGGACGAGCAGCTGAAATCCTTTCTCTCGCTTGCGCATCCATCTAACTCTTGCTATCATTTTCCAAAGTTACACGCATCTCCACAGTTTGTTGGTAGTTTCGAAGAATGCAATCAGTAATAGAAGCCAACATAGTCCTATACCTATATTGTGATTTTTACGATTCAGCCACTATTTCCCTATAAAATATCTTCAAATATTCTATTTTTTTATTTTATCAATAGTTTACTGAATTTAATAAATATTGAGAAAATGTTATTAAAAATGTAAATAAAATATAAGGAAAAGAAATTGAATATAATTTGTTTAAAAATAAATGAAAATTCTTTTTAATATTTCATGAGACGTCAAACAAAAAGTTAACAAATTAAAACACTAATTGTAATTAAAATTTCACTATTAACATAATTATTACTAAAATAATAATCATTGCATAATAATACGAGAAAGTTAAAATTTAATTAGCAATAAGTAAGTACCTGGATAATTTTAAATTTTATTCTGGTTGAACCTTATATTAATATACATTAAAAAAAAAAAAAAAAAAAAAAACAAGACGATTGAAATTTTAATCTTACAAATAAGCAATTGGACTAAGCGAGTTCTACTAATATTAATATTATTGATTTATTAATGACATTAGATATTTTAGATGTTTTACAATAATATAATTAAAGAAAAATAAAGTGGTGTGGAAGTATAGCGAAGCAATTATAAATTTGATTTTGAAAGGTTTGTAAGAGAGGCATATTGATGCTTTATCGGGAGGATCGAATGCACATTTTTTTGATTCCGTGGTGGCGCATCTTCTGCGGTGCGGTATCCGTAAATAATGAAATTCACAGAGCTTGAAGAGCTTGGCTGTACGTGTGTGCTCGAGGAAAATTCCTCTCAGCAGCAGCAGTAACGGCAGCAGCAGCGTCAAACTATATGCGAGGAGCATCGGAGAATAAAATCTTGCCTCACGTACGTCGCGGGGGCGGGCTGAGGGGACTTTTAATACAGGGGTGGCAGAGCGCACTACGGCCATTCGAGCGCTGGATCTTCCTTAGGCAAGCGCTGGACGTCGTCCAGCCTGCGAAGGACTACTAGAGGGCGGACGTGCCTTCCCGTAATTCAACTGGATAAGAGAGAGGGAGGCCCTCTCTTTCTACCTCCCTCGCTCGCTTTCCCCCTTCTTCTTCTTCTTCTTCTTCCTCCTCCGCAAGGTCCACACGGGAGATTGAGTAGGTGAGCTGCCGTGCGGCGATCTCTAGTGCATAGAAGCGGCTCTGCTACTGCTGCTGCTGCTTCTGCCGCTGCTGGAGGACAAACTGGAGCGAGAGAAGGAGGACCGAAGGCTGCCGCCTTCTGTCGCCTCGCGCGAGGATGAAGAAGTAAGAGGTAAAAAGGAATCCGGGGGATTAAGATGATACATCGCGATGGAACGACTCCGGCGTGAACGTGATTCTTTCGTGGCCAAGCTTTCTACCTTTCTCTTTCTCTCTCGCTCTCTCCCTTTCTTTCTTTCTTTCTTCCTTCCTTGCGACTTTTTTTCTTTTCCAAGCGCTCGATGCGCCGGACTCATGACCTCGCCGCCCAGATACGCGTACACGCTCTTCGGAAATTTCAGCTTTACACCGAGATCCTATAATGTATAGCTCCCGCAAGATTATTTTCAAGATACCTACACTTTCTTTAGAGTTGAAAAAAATATTTAAATTTTTTAATTTTCCGCCATCAAGTTTATAATTGATAAATTGGTGATGATATTATTTGTACGTTTCATCAATACTTTAGACAATCCATAAAATTAATGATTTTTCATTATATGCTTATTTTACAATGCTTAATTAAAACTAATGTCATTCTTATGCTATAACAACTATTTGAAAATAAACATAAAATTTTTTTTCAATTCATTTAAATTAATAGTATTGGAAAATACCTAAAGAGTAAGAAGAGACAGAGAGAGAGAGGGGGCGGGGGGAGGGGGGTGAGAGTGAGTGAGAGAGGCAGAGAGAGGCAGAGAGAGGCAGAGTCAGCCTGATAAGCTGATTCATTCCGCATTGTGTAACCAGGGAAAATGGCCGCCGGCGATTATAACGTGGCGCGCTGCAGGCGCATGCAGTAAATAATGGGTTCTGGAGCTTGTCCGGTATTCAACTAGAGCGTCAATCAGCTTCAATCAGTTAGCGGGACCGCTGCGACCTAAATCAGAGTATTAAAGGGACAGCGCGCGCCCCCAGCGCGACCGAGCGAGATAGACGCAGCCTGACCGACCAGCTTGCCCCCAAGCTTTACACAAGCGCTTTCACATATGTCTATACGTACATACCTATATGCACGCAATGGCAAAAAAGTACATTCCTCTCTGACCTTTTTCCTCTCTCTCTCTCTCTCTCTCTCTATCTCTCCCTACTCTCAGTTTACAAAAAATGTTTGTTTGAAGAAAGTGCAAAATCTTTAGTTGAAGTGAAAGTGAGCTCATATGCGAAAATACCTGTATTTTCTTTCCATCTTGCTCTTCAGCCATCCAAAAACTAAGGGGTATAACAACGCGTACACAACAAAGATAAAGATTCAATTTATAATAATGTTGTTTGACTGACAACTACAAATTAACATTTTTATTGGCTATTCTTTTATTTTCAAACCAATGACCAATAAATCCTATAATAATTATAATATTTCGATTTGATGTCATCATGGCTTTTAATAATAGATAAATAAGTAGAAATCTTTGATGGAAGAGGTAAGAGAGCACTTCGCGTATAAAGGATTGGACAGTACATTTAAAAGCCTTTCCACTTCACTAGCGTTGTGTAGATCGATGGCTGGATATCATTTCTAAAAGCTCAACGATCTCTTTTCTGACGTTATGTTACCAAAATATCATATATTGAGTGTTCTTGCTATGTTAGAGAAAAAAATGTTTCCACTATTTTTAAATTTTCAAAATAATTTAGTTATAACTTTTATATCTAATTAGTATTTTCTCCTCTCTGATGATAGAAAAGAGTAACTAATTTTTTAAACCAAAAAATAATATGTTTACTTTAGTATTAAAAGCATCCATAAAATTTGAGATCATTTTATTACCCAGTTTACTAAATAATTAATAGAAACTTTAAATAATATCAAGTCACACTCTCCGACTGTAGTGATACTCATCTCTAGTTTAAATAATTAAATAAATGGTAGAGATATTACAGAGTATTATCTAATGTAAGAATCTTACAAGTAATAATCTTATATAACATCAGAATGACAATAGAAAGGGTCTATAGTATCAAATATTGCCAGAAGTTGAGAAATTAGATAATATTCTGCACCTACATAGATATAATATCATAGAATTATAATTTTGTAGTGTCCTACCTCGAAAAAAAAAACAACGTTTGCCCTAACAAACTTTTTCCACGTAATTCAAACATGAATAACACGATAAAAACTACTAGATCATTAATAATAACTTTTGTATAGAGTACTAAGCGGAACTGAATATCACAATTTCAATAAAAGTTTAAATAATATGATTCTATTATTCAATGAATTGTGAATTAAAACAAAAACAAAGCACCTGACGTTTAGACAGCCCACAGCGGTTAGAATAGCCATCAGAAATAATAGCGCGTATCGCGTTGTTTCACGGTGCTATTAACTTTTGTTTCAATGTAGGTAAATCATAACTTGAAAATATTTTTATTTCTTCAGATATTAATGTATAACAGTATATCAATAACATTTCGTAATCTGAAAATCCATAACAGAGTTTTTCATTAAAATGTAAAAGTACGTATGATTAAAATGACACTTTTACTAAATTTTTAATACGTATCATAAACATGTAGATACATTCAATTATATTGACTAAAATTTCAACATTTATTAATATTTTTTATAACTTTAAATTTTTATTGACTTTATTTAATGAAATAATAGTGAGTTGAAGTTGAATGAATTTTCCGTTTTAATTGTCCATGCGAGTTTTATTTTTGTTTTATTTTTACACGTGAATATTTATAATTCTGAAGACCATTAATATAATATGGAAAATAATTTCTAATTTCGTTAATTCGGGCACTTTACCGTTTTTATACTGAACTGCCTTCTTTTCTTACATCTTACGAAGTAGATAGTTAAAACAGATGTAGTTAAAGTTTTTATCATGACGAGTTAAGGAAATTTTTTGCTTTTTCAGAAAGGAAGCTTTGTAATAGAAAAATTTTCTATTATATTGTAAAAAATATGTAGATGAATGTGCGTGCAGGTGTGCAGCTAATATATATATGTATACAAAAGCCATTGCGTAGACGGAGCAAGTTTGGAATAGCTCGGTCGATAAGCCTGCTTTTACTGTGGAGACCTTTTTTGTTAATTAAGGCTGGAGAGGAAGAACAGCGCGCAGACAGAGAATTAAGGCCGAGGTCGTTAGTGTGATATTGGTTTACCTAGAATTCTTTATCCCCTCTCCTTTCCGCAGAGAAAACGCTGAAAAGTAATCCGAGCTTACTCATTATCCCTGATTCTTCGCGGGTCGGAAAAATAATTCGCTCCACTTTTTCCGGCTGCCACTGGCGGCTATGCTCTTTTCGCGTCTTTCTTTCTTTCGTCTTGTTGCCCCGGCGCTATATATACATCTAACTTCGTACGCGAAGCCACCAATAAGCACAAGCGAGAAGAGAAGAGAAGCGCGCGCGTTCTCTTCTTTACGAGCGCTTGCGGAATCATCGGAAAAGGAAAAAGGAAAAAAGGAGCGCCCGGCTGCGGGGGAGCAAAAGAACAAGGAGAAAGAAGAAAAAACAAAGGCGATAAATCGGTAGACGCGCGCAGCACTCAGGGTAATTACCTTTCAAATGCTAAAACAATTTTTCTTATTTACACGGACTGAACGCCTTGGGCACATGATAATTACGAGAGACGTTTCGTACCTATAGTCGAATCACCGCCGCGACGCGCTGCATTTTCAATTTAAAGCTTATTGCGTTTCTATAATTCAATCAAAAGCAGGAGCAGTAGAGCATGAGTTCGCGCGGGCTTCCATAAGTTCCATTCAGCCGGCAGCGGCGCTTATAATGCAAAATTTTAGCTGGTTACTCGTAAAACAAAGTTTTTCTCTGTTCGACAGAAAAAAAGTCTCTTGCAGCGAAAAACTTTTCGACTGAGTCGTCGAAAATATTTGTCGATCCGCTAGCTATAGCCTAAATATTGTAATCCATCAAAGTTGCGTGACGATTTTGTAAACTTGAATAATCTGAGCTAGTGCGTGAAAATGGAAAATGGATCTTTTTGTCGGACTCTCTTTGTGGGAATTATTAGTGGGAGCCTGAGCATGTAACATGTGCCAAGTAGATCTGGAGGCCAAGTCGGGAGGTTTTTCCTCTCTCCTGTGGGGTGTGCTGTATTAGCTGGAGACGGTGGGCGCGCTTGGGAGAAGCAGCAGAGCAGCAGAGCAGCAGAGCAGCAGCAGCAGCGGAAGAGAGATGGACTCGAGGAAAGTGGTAGACGTGGCGCGCGTATCTTAGGTAAAATGGAGGGATGTAATTTAAGTGAATTGGCGTAGTGCCGCTTCACTTAACCTCGCTCCCTCTTTGGAGAGAGCGCGAGGCGCCGGTGCTCTAAATAGGTTTTAATATACTCGCACGTCGTGGTGGTACGTAATGCTCTGTATCTGGGGTGCAATTTGAGGCGTTTAACCTACGACGAGGGGGCCATGAGAAAAGGGAGCGCCAAGAGTGAGAAAGCAACTGTGTGAAAAGGGTTGTTGAGAATGTCGAGATATAGAGGGAGAAAGAGAGAGAAAGAGAGGGGGTGCTCGAAGAAAGCGGATGAGAATTACGAGCACGTGTAATTTTCTCCCACTCTCCTCCTCTTCAACTGCTCTATATACTATTTTGTTCTCTCTTTCTCCTTCTTTACCCTCTCTATTCACCTCTTTTGTGCAAATCTCATCTTGCTCCTCTCAGCCTCATTCACTCTCTCTCTCTCTCTCTCCCAGCATCTCTGCATCTCTGTCACCCGCGGCTCCTAGCATGCTAGACGATCACATTTGATGGAGAATAGCTAAAAATAATCCAATGAAAATTATCATGACAATAACCTCCTCTTTCTAGCTCTCGCGTTCGTACATACCTATATATACGCATACGGGCAAAAGAGGATGCAGAGCAAGCGAGACAGAGAGAATGAGTGAGAGTGAGAGAGAGAGAGAGAGAGAGAGAGAGAGACGTAAGTTAGGGCACTGTCAAGTACACTGTGTAACGTTCTCTCTCTCTCTCTCTCTCTCTCTCTCTCTCTCTCTCTTTTCTCCTAACAACAATGCAGTCGCGCTGCCGCCTCGCATCTGCATAACAATGTTTAGCCATGAAAACAAAGCTCCCACGCTGATGTCAAGTAGCAGGAGCTGAACGATAAAAAATTACAAGCCGACGCGTATGTCGTACACACACACATACACACACACACACACACACACACACACACACACGCACACACACGCACGCACACACACAAATACACACACGCACACACACATAGAGCCAGTGCGAATAGCGAGAGAGCGTGTGGTAATGTAATGGCTTACTTTTCATTATTATCAAATAAATCAAAAAGTTATTTGGAAAAGGGGCGAGAGCACGCTGCTGAATATTCATAGAGCCAGCCAAATTTTTTATCTTGCCCAGCCGCGTTCGCGTTAACGACGATTTTCGGCGAGCGAAAATATAAAGCGGACGCGGAACGCTTTATATTAGGCGTGCATCTGGGATGATTCTAAAAGAAATTGCATAATTTAATAATTATTACATGAGTTGTATTTTGCCTCTCTTTCATTGCCTGAGCGCGAACCGTTTGTATTTATGCGTCGCCATAACGGTTAATTTTCAGAAAATTACAGGATAGAGTATATATGTGGAAAAACAAACCCGTGTGCAGATTTTTTAAAAGCCCAAAGTGTTTCCGCAAAAATACATTAAAGTCTGCTTTTTTATTATTCTTCATCTATGAATTTTAATAGACCTAAATTAGAATTTTTCTTTTTTTTTCACCAGTTATACTTTATTATTGCAAAAATTTTCATAATATTAAATATAATTTATCGGATTAATAAGGTATACCGTCTTTCTATATTTCTTAGGGATTAACCCGAACAAAAAGAAAGTAACTAGGGTCTCGTTTCTGTAACGGAAATTCCTATCAATTCGCGCAGCGAAAATAATCCTTAAATTTCTTTATTCATGCGCTCCGCCGGTGCTCGTGATAAGCTCGCCAAGACTAGGCACTGGGCTCTAAAAAAAAAAAAAAAAACGAAGAAAAAAAAAGTAATAAACCGATAAAACATAAACTTAATATTTGCCAGTGGTAATAGCAAGGCAAATGAGCTTGAGCCCCGGTAAAAGCGATTAATTTCGCGAGAAGTTTCAGCACTGGGAGAGAAGCTTGCTCTTCGTCCCTCTCCCTCTTCGCTCAGCCCACCCTCTTCGTCCGCGAGTAATCTCTTTAAAGCAGTTTTACAGCGCGGCGAACGTGAGAAATACCTAAGTCCCTGCAAAGCGGATGCACGTGCGCGCTCTATACCAAAAGAAACAAAAATCAAAAACGACGACGAGATTCAGTACAGCAGCTCGCTGAATGAAACCGGAGAGAGAGAGAGAGAGGGCGTCGTTTTTCACTCCTCTCCCTCTCCCTCACTCTCTCTTTCTTTGTATATCTCCCATCTCTTTCTGTGGTTTCAGTATGAACAACAGACAGAGAGATAGGAGAGCAGCAGCGCCACGATGAAAGAGCTTTGGTCACTAAACATACCAAAGGGTCTCTGGCTCTCTCTCTCTCTCTCTCTCTCTCTCTTCTTCGCATAGCAAAAAAGAAGGAGGACGTGCATGAAGTGCGTGATGCACTTTGTTGGCGTGCTCATGGGCAGTAACCCTAAATATTAACACGGCCCTATGCAGCGAATTACACACTGCATTAGCATGCGCTCAGCGCAGCGCACCACGCAACGAGCGAGAGAGAGAGAGAGAGAGAGGGAGAGAAGGGGGGGGGGGGGGGGGGGCTGGAGAGAATATAAGAAATTGAGGACGAGGGGAGGATATTGAATTTCGTTATCGGTCTAAAATTATCGGGAGCCAGCGCTGCTAAGGACAAGGATCAGAGCAAGCGCTTGTAAAGTAGCGGGTTTCGGCGAGATTCCGTTCAAAGAGATTCCATTTCAATAATACGAGAGAGGCAAATGGAGGAGGCCGACTTACCGATGGGGAGGAAGGCAGGAGGAGAAGAGAGCACAGCGTTAAAGGGGCGGTATACCGTTATGGAGCTTTGCCAAGCCAGCAAGAGCTGTGTACCACGCCGCTTCTCTCTCTCTCTCTCCCCTAAAGCTAACCTTTGTTACCCTTGCGTAATCACGGAAATTATTATGGAAAAAAGACCCGGCTCTCTTCAAGCGTTCTTCATCTGATTTCCCAAAGATTTTCAGCTTCTTCCAGCTCCTGCTTTATATACGTACAATTGTTATTCAATAACATTTTATAACCCGAGCGAGTATTGTTATAAGCGCTTAATTTGTTAACTACATAGTTTATTTTAATTATTCGGCAGAAAATAATCTTTATGAAGTTTTAGATAAATTTTTTAAACATTGCATATGGCTCGGCTGACCAAACTCTGGGGTTTCTACTTACAGAAAATCTCACTCGACTATAGTTGCATACATCGAGCGTCTTTCTTTCACTTGCAATACGCTATTAACTAATCGTAATTGCTCGTTTCGCCTGGCCCTTTGATTTCTATTGTTGAAAGAAAAGTTGCGTGCGTTCGAGCTCATCAGGCGCGAACCACCTGTACCTCCCGGTAACGGTTTGGCTCTCGGAAGAGGCTGCTGCTGCGGCAGCGTTCGTATGTGCAGTTGATAGTTTCATTTGGGAGCGCGGCCGAGGCTCATTTGCCGAGGGGATAATGGCGGCGCTTAACAGTGTACGAGGTACTTGGTCGCAACGTCTAACTGCCTCCACAATGTGCAGCGCTCGCGCGCGCTTGACTAAATAGAGAAAAACTCTGAAAGGAATAACCGTCGGAAGAGTTGCGCTCTAGCTTCCTATAGATGTAAGGGCCTGGATGCGTTAATGTGCTAGCTCCAGCTAAACTTAATGATTTAATAAGATTTAATTAGCCAATTAAGTGTATTTGTTAGTGTCAACATTTTCGAAAATTTAAATTACTGTCAAATTTCTTTAAAAATACGTTAAAAATAAAAAATTTATTTGGTGTAGTAAAAATGTAGGTGTTGCTGAATATAGAAAAAATTGAGGAAAATCGAGCACTATAGTTAATTAAAAGAAATTTGAATTATTAATTCCAAGATTTATTTGTTCACCTAAAAAAAATTTTAATTCTTTTACACAAACTAACGAAATAGTACTGCAGTACGTAAAAAATGCAATCCACGTAATAGATGGAAACGTAAACAAGCAAAAAGCTCAGTAAAACTCGGAAAGTGCGAGAACGAAAAGCGATAGAGAAAGAGTGAAAGAGTAAGAGAGAGAGAGAGAGAGAGGGAGATAGAATGAGGTAGAAATGCAAAGTAGAGATTCAAGAGGGATGCTTGAACCAAACGTTAAATAACAATTCTTATACGATGTGACATTAAATAGATTTTTTAATATATGCAAGTACATGTGCATGTAAGTACATATGCGTGTCAAAGGCGTGCGTACGATATGAGAATGTGAGAAAAGTTAAGCAAGAGTGTGAGAGAGAGAGAAAGAGAGAGTAGATCATACGCAGTAGTATATCATGATAGCGTCAGAGCGCTGCAGCAATTATTGTGTGTGCCGTCCATATACTGTCTGCTTCGTGTATACCCTCCCAGCGTTTTCGTACCTCCATCCCTTCCCCGCTCGCCGGGAGAGAGAAACTTTTATGAAAAATACCAGAACGTATTTTCGTGTTTATCGATGTATGATAATAATGTTTTCAGAACTTTCTACCTCCCTAATGAACAGTAAACGCGCGCGAGCGCGCCCTGGTAATGTATATCATGTTGCCCGACTGGGAGAAAAAATTCCTATATTTTGGAACTACTTCCACAAGCACGAGCTTCTTCTTTTATGGATCCTACTACATTTTCCTCGCAACTTGCTCTACACTACAGCCTCGAAAGACCAATTTTTTATTTCTTTTATTAATTTATTTATTAATTTTTTTATCGTAATTGCTAATAAAAATAAATACATTCAAAGAGTTTATTATAATCTATCGGTATTCCTATAAAACTGTAAATAATTCATACGATTACTGTTACTCTAGCGAGCCAAACGTACGTGACATATCAAGTGAGCATTTAAATTATAAAGTACGACTCATTATAAATAGTACGAAATCCTACCAGTGAGGTGTTATTCATTCTGATGCACATTATTACGTATATTTTCAAAGTTTTTATCTGCGGTTTAAAAATGTAAAAGAATATTATTAGCAGTGTGACGTTTAATCGGATATATAGAGCACGCTTAAAGAGGATCTTCTGTTAGCGCTCAAGTTGCAGACGTAACTACCTTCCATATAAGCGGGCATCTGTATACATATACAAGGTAGTGTAGACGTAAGCAAGCGGCGCTCAAAGACTGATTGCTGCCGCTAACTTTTCTTGCCCGGCTGGACAGCTCTCAAGAGCTACTCTCGCAGCGTCTATTTTTTCGACGCTTCGCGAGCAATTTTTTAAGCCTGCACTTTCACCTCATCAATCTAGCACTTTTCCCGCGGCGTATCCTCGTCTTTCATCCTCTTCTTATCCTCAATCATTTATCCAGAGCACGCAGGCGTGAGTTCGCTTCGAGAATTACGTTTCCTCGGGGACAATTTTGTGAATTATGAATCTTTAATGAATTCGTTACTTTCGTCGAGCTGCGAAAGCTCGCTCGTCGTTCGCTCGCTTGCTCGCTTATATACCCCTCGCTTCGTCCATCTTCATCCAGAGCTTCGCGCGTGAACACCTTCGTTATTTCGCCATTTGCAAGAACGCCAGCCCGCCTGCCCGCTCATTCCAGAGAGCAGTTGGCCTGTTATTTCAAGCTTCCTCCTTTTTCGAACGCTCAAATTGATGATTGAATAGATTAGCATGGGAAGAAAGCCCGAGAGTTATTCATTTACGCGAGCTAAATTCAAGAGACGAAGACTCTTGATGGCGAAACAATGTCGAGTGTCGGATTTTAATATACAGAATTTAACTGCTCCTGATTAATTAAACAATTAAGCTTGAGATCTCGAATCGTTGGATTTATGACTGTGCCGCTCACTAGAAGTTAATCGTCTTCATTTTTTCAGCGCTAAGAATATGTAATAAACTGAGGTCAAATTATAATTAAAAGCGACGTTAAGAGATCACTGACAGATTGATTCTTTTGCATTTAATTACTAAATTTGGCTCAAATATATACTATTAAATTAATTTTTCATATTCATTTCACGGGTTTAATGAAGTTACAGTTTATTCATATTTTAAATTTTATTAAATAAAGCTTTCATGAGATCTCGAGAGAAAAAGCATTTTGAAAATTAATTACAATACCTTTTAGCTTCAACTGCAAATAAGCTTTATACAAGTAATATGAAACATCAGAAGAGATAAATTCATAAAAAGTAGATATTTCTTTGTATAAATATCCACCGTTTCAACGTATCTGTTCCAAATAATTTCAAACTATGCGGAACAGAATATCTACAGGTTCCTCAGACCGCCGTTTCTCACCACGTGACGGGCAGAGACGGATATGCGCCACCTGGCGGTGCGCGTTGGAAGCGCGGCGCGCAAATTCTAACGCACGGAGATTCTTCACATTTATAGTGTCATAAGCGGGTATCAAAGTAACTACAGCATAAAGTATTCACTAATAATTTACACGCGTTCAAAAAAAGGAGTTTCCACTTTTAAAAAATCATAGCCGTAACGAGCCTCAACATTTAATCAACTTTTTTTACTCCAGCTGCAAAAAATCAACGTAATCGGATTTCCTGCTGCTGATTTTAATAAACGAATAGCTCGGAGAAGTCGAGTTTAGCGATTGCTCGTGCAAAATGTAAAAGCAATTTATTTCTATAGAGATATAGCTGTAGAAGGCTTGAATATAACCGGAAGTATCGCATGCCCACGCGATTCGTTCTCAATATTTCATCGTTCAACAAGTCCCGCTCGTATCCATGTCTTAATGCAGCTTTCACATCGTCTAGATCTATTCGGAATCTGATAACCGCTGGTGAAAGCTGAATAACCAGGCGGCTGGGCTTTTTAACGGCAAAGAAGTGTACATAAAAGAATTCATCTGAAGAAGGGAACGGAAAAGATGAGAAAAGGAAAGCTATCGCGGTCTTTCAACCCGCTCTCGTTGTAGGAGTGAGTATAGGCTCGCGTGGACGCGAGTCTATCGGGAAGTCGGCCACTTTTGTTATCGAACGCGACATCGTAACCTTCGCGGGCTTGTACCTCTGGGGAATAAGGTGGGAGGGGATCGGGAGAGGCTCAAGGAGAGTAGGGAGAGCTAGGAAGAAAAGGAAGTAGAGGAAGAAAGAGCTCGAACGCAGAATGATGTAGCGCCCTCCGGGCGAGTAGGGACACCTATCGATCGACCAAATAGCTTCTCGTTACAATCTACAGTTATTCGTATTCAAAGGAGAACACCTATCTGCAAGAGGCAGCTCTCTCGAAGCAAAAAGGGGAAGTAGTAGGGGCTGGCTGCCGCCTTCGTCAATCTGGGAGTTATCGCGTATAACGAATTTTATCGAGATCCTGCAGGCTGCCGCTTACCAAAGGATATAGAGGGAGAGCAACTGACGGCCAAGAATGAGACCCGCCTTTCGATACCTTTTACTTCAAGCGATATCAGTGATTCAAACTCAAGGATTTTTACCCTCTCTCTCCTTTTATATAACTTACAAATGAATGATTATCTACCTAGGCTTAGTGTATAAGGGAGTCACCTCGCTGTTTTTAAGCTAAAATTATTTGAATTTTCAACTTCAAGTAAATAAGCTTCTGAAACAATTCAAATAACAATTATCAGTAACTAACATTTTTACAAATATTTGCTACGTTCCAATAGTTTGGAACAATGTTTCGAGTCTTCCGATATTAGGTGCATTCCAAAATACAAATTTTATTAATATTTACATTAGACTAATAATACCCTAAAAAATTTGCATGTCGAAACACGCTCAATATCGGAACCTCATTCGGATTGTTTTATTGTTCCATAATAGGGTGCTCCGTTATTTTTTTCATAACATGATTTGAGATATTTACAATATTCTGTATAGAATTATCCCACTTTAACATTTTATTGAAACAATTTGTTTAAAAGCTAAAATTTACTCGTGCAACATTATCAGTTTTTACATTTTATATTTTGCAAATATGTTTTTAACTTATAAAAATGCATCAATTTCAAATGGGTTTATAAATAAATAAAAAAGTTTTGTGAAGCAAAGTGCTTGCGATAGACGCAATTACGCAAGAAAAGTTTATTTAAGAGTTTACGTAGTAACTATGTTTCAAAAAGCCATAATCCCACTTAGAAAGACAACATTTAAAGCTGACAAATCCTTGGTGAAATATGCATGTAAAACTTTCGATTATGGTTAAGTACTTTGCTGAAGAAACAAGGAAAAGAATTAGGAAAATAAAAATAAAAGTATATATAAAAACAACAAAACTGTTGAAAAACTATGCGTGAAAAGCAATGGAAATTTTAACAGCTCATATTTAATGTATTTATTTAATGTGCGCTAGTTCAAAGATAGATTGTAAAGCTAGCATATCACAAGAAAAGATTATTTAACACTTGATTTTACGAGCAAATAGAATCTAATAAGAATTTGCTTGGGTGCTCTAATTTTAGGGTCGACGCCCGAGGCAAGCCCCTGACCGACGCGACGCACGAGTCCACTCTGTTCGGACAAAGGGCGTACTTTCGGACGTCCATTCAGGAACCGGCGGTCCTCGTATTAGAAGATATCAAAAGGCACGACGCCGCAATTTATAGGTGTAGAGTGGATTTCCATCGGGGGCAATCCAGAAGTGTTCGATATAATCTTACTGTTATAGGTGAGTAAATATAAATTTATTTTTTATCATCATTATATTATATTATATACGTAGAAAAGTAACATAATAACATACAAATATTTCTTTTTCTTTTTGTAAGAAAAGGAAATTGTACGAGATAACTACTGCACAGTATAGGAAAGTAAAGTAGTTATATGCGTTTGCGCGATCAATAAGTTTAATTTACGAACTTCCGCTTTGTGTAGATTTTTTATTTGTTTCTGTACGATATTTGTGTAGCTAAAAGAGATTTATTTCGTTCAGATAGGAACGCTGTCCATACATATCAGTTAAACAATGTTATTGTTTCAAAATAATATTTGTAAAGCAATGCAGGCACACAAACACAAAAAAAAATATTTTTTCTACAAAAAAAGTTCGAGCTCTGAATAATTTGACAAATAATTTGTAATTTCATTTATAAACATATAATATTGAATCTCGTTACCGAGTGTCGATCAAAGCATACATAAGAACGTAAGTATCTGTAGACATATTCAAGTTTTTCCAGCAAGAAAGAGTTGTGCAAATTGCAGCTTGCCGGGCTCTGAAAAAGAAAAAGAATAAGATACCGTTAAAGGAGAAAAATCCTTTAACAAGACGAGATGAATCGGCTTGCGCGAGATGTAAAACTCTTTCGAACGTGCTATTGTAAAAGCTGGCTCATGGTCGGCATATAATGCGCGCAGAATGTTGAACGAAACAGAGGCTCACGGACGAGAATGCGGCACGCACGGTTGGAGTCCGAGGAAATTGCAAAAGATACCAAAGTCGCGGGAGAGAAAGAGGAGGATAAGGGGGGGGGGGGCGGGAGGGGGGGGGGTT